>VXAC01006272.1:213710-319995 GCA_013399225.1 Rhipidura dahli
ACGGCCCGGCCGCGCTGCCCTCCTCGGAGCACTAGCTTGGCGATTTTCTAGGGAGTTCGCTAAGACTTCTCAGTCAGAAACGCAATTTCCAGTTATGCCCTCAATCTATACAGGAAAGATGGAAAGTGCCTCAATGGCAAATACATAAAACAATTTAAAATTTGATACTAAATGCCACTTCCATGGCAGAATTACTGTCTCTCAAAGAGCACTTACATGGCGTGGCAGGCAACACGGCTGTAAGGGTCTATTACGGTTTGAGTAAAATTTCCTGAACTGCTTGAATCCCATTCCTGCAGGCTATTTAGGCACTTAGGAGCCTAAGTTTAATGGGACTGAAGCTAAGCCATTTCACCTAAATTATTTATGCATTTGTTTAAATCTTAACCTTCAAATTTAGGTTCATTATGAAAGTAATTCATAGATCATATTACTAAGATTGGGTGGTTTTTATAAATATTACATTTTAAAACTATTTTCACTCCCAGTTTTCAGTTTAAAACAACTCTTAACTTTGCTTTATTCCAGAACATATAGGACATTTTATAAATAACACATAACAGAAAAAAATTACATGAAAAAGATGGCAAACTGACTTAAGGTCAACACTGTCAAAGAGCCTCACAGTGCCACTTGCTGCTACAATGTCAGTCAAAGATCTGCTGGAATTTTGTTACAATTTTTTTCCATCTGCAAGTGGAGGTTTCTACCTTCACCCAGAACCTGATAAACTTTAATTGCTGAAATTTGGTACAAAAGTTGTCCCTGGTTGTAAGTGAGAAGCCACACCTCAGAAACAGAACAGAAACAAAAAATCAGAAGTTACATCTAATGTCTTGCTCTTATTTTTTAATAATAAATTCAGTTTTACTCATCTGGTATTTGAAACCAATTCTTTAACTACCTGTCTCTTAAGTCTAAAAAGCAAAGCTGATAAGGCCTATGTTCCATCTATTCCATGCCAGATGTTTAAGATTCCATATTCAAAACTGTGACCCTAAGCAAGGACTGGAAGACAAAACCTTTTCCTTCTCAACTGTGAGTTACCTGTATGACTAAATGTTCCTGGAATGAGGCTCTTTAAGTCTCTCTGTCCCTCTTTAAGCCCCAGATCTGCTCTGAGCAGAGCAAGCTGGGGCTCAGTTATTCCTCAAGTGTGGGTGTCTCCCTTGCTCCAGGTGCACTGGGCTCCTGGAGAGGCCATGAAAGCTTGAGGGATGCAGAAGTGACAGAAGTCACTTGTGACCCAAGAATTTCTTGGTGGAATGGCTGACAGCAGGATTGGGAAGAGCTGCCAGTAACTCTGCCAAGAGGCCTCTGGGTCAGAGGGAAAAGAAACTGGTGTATTCCAAGGCTTGCTGCAAACAGCAGTAAATGAAACCTGGAGGTAAAGGGTGTGATCCAGGGTCTGTGTATGATGCCAGCCCTTCCTGGGATAGGGAGAGAGGCCAGCAGCTCATGGAGGCCTTAGCTGGTCATTCTGCTGGCAGTGATGCATGAAGCAGAGTAGAACAACTCCCTTTGCCTCAGCTTTATTGGTTCTGGAGTACCGTCAGTAGTAAATATGTGTTTTTTCAGTAGACAAAGCAAATACAACTTTCAAGGCACAGAGGAAGCCAATGTGGGCAAGAGTAAGATGCCACTTCTTCGGGGTCACATCGCTGATGAGGACAGAAGAAGAATGCAGCCTGCACAGCTCTGGAGGCACAGCTCTGAAAACATTATGTAAGCAGCTGACTTCAGTCCACAGCAGCAGGGATGCACAGAAACAATTCAGAATAGATCAGTTTCCTGTTAAATCTACTAACAGAAAACAGCCCAACCTACTTCACCTGACCCAGGGCTCAGGGACAGCCCTCTGACTTCAGCCCATAGTGTCAAATCAGCCTGGTCTGCAAGAAATGATCTCAGGCATGATGCATGCACCACTCTTAAGACATGGAGGGAATCTCACAGAAAGTAATAAAACACTACAGAACTGGCACGAGGAAGAACGATGCCAGGTGTGCTTGGCAAAGCTGTGCCTTCCTTAGGAGTGGAGGCTTCCTTACAACTATTCTTGCTTCCCTTACACTTAAAGATTATTTAAATCATGCTCTTACTGCCTTTTGCTTATAGTTTTAAAAAATCAGTGGCATGAAATGATTGTTAAGGAGAGGAAGGGAAAACCAACAACATAAACAAATGAGTCCTCTGCTCATCTGTCCTGCCAATTTCTCATATGGCTTTGGGCAGCACATTTCATAGTTTTGCCCTTCCTTATCTGTAGAGCAAGAATGCTAATCCTTTTCTCTTTCATGGAGGTGTTGGATAGTTTGATTAGATGCTACCAGTATCAATGTAACAATGCAGAGGAATGAGTCTCCCGTTTTACTAAAATTGTAGAGGAAACCTGTGTATGAAGGAGCAGACAACTGAATTAAAATCACTTCAATTTTAGTCTTAGGTCCTAGCAAGCTGCTAGACCAGTGTCCTCCTCCTTTATACACCTGTATAATTTTTTTAAGGAACTCCTTTTCTACCCTTTTTTAAAAAACTCTGAATCTCTAAAGAAATTCTAAAGGAGATGCATAGCTTGCAGCCATTTTACATAGTCCACATATATCAGATGACAAATCTACATTATGAGCTATCAAGGGTCATGTATGACCTTCCCAGGAATCCATGTAGCACAGGTAGAAAACCCCCATTCTTCTACTTTGAAACTACATTCTTTAGTATGGAAAGATTCAGGGAGATCCTGCTGGATCTTTGCAATGCAGTGCTGTGTATCAAGGTAACCTCATCCATTTCCCTGCCCCTTTCCTGATACACAGAATAAGGACTGTCTAAGGATGACAACGTTAGCAGGTGAACAGCTGCCCTGAAGGAAAACAGTTTTGAATCAAAAACTTTGGAAAGTAAAACATATTTTGAGAGAGCAAAGTTCTACCTTGAAATCCCAACAGAATGGAGACAGGGAAGAATACATTTGGCCAAGAACCTGTATCTGCAGTGATAAATAATATATAAATAATATATTTTGAAACTAAGCTCTGGGATGAATGTTTTATAGTGGAGTAAATCCTAAGATGGCTAATGCATTAAAGCAATGAAGAAAAAAACAACAAAGAAGAGGAGACCCCACCAAAAAAAAGTTATTTCTTAGTCTTTGAAGTACAGCTATACATAGATGTATCCATCACCTTAAAAAAATATCCCCAAAGAATTGCTGTTTTTTCCTCATGGCATGTCATTCTTCCTCCTTGTGTACTGTGCCTCCTTGATTGTCAGCCCACTGCTTCTGCATTTTTCCTAAGGTATAGACCTTTGTCTTTAGACCAGAGCTTGTGCATTCATCTGCTGATAAACTGTTTATCTTAGCTTTTATGAGGGCGCCTTGCTGCAAGCCAGCCAGAGACAGGATCCTGGGTGTTTGTCTTTTTTTTAAAAGAGGGTCCGGGAAGTGACGGGTATTTATACCTCCCTTGGCTCTATATATCATGGGAGGTGGAACTCCACTGTCTCTGTTTCTCGCTTTTTCTCTCAGCAGTGTCTTCTGCCGTAAATCTGAATCTCTCAGAACAGAGTTTTCTTGGCTACAACTCCACTTGGAGGAATTAGTTTTATTTATTTATTTGTGCAAAAGGCTTGCAACAGAGGAAACCCAAAGTTCTTCTAAATCCTCCCCCTCCTCTACCCCACCTAAAGATCCTACTTTTTGTGCCAAATCCTACCATCTCAGCAGTCAAGAGAAGAGACCAGCGTCTCACAGTGTGCAGACCAATTCATTACTGAGACGGAGGCCAGTGGGAGAATTGGAAAAGATGAAACGGAAACCAAGGTATTTTTTATGCTGAAAAATGACACTTATATTTACAAGCAATGGCTCCTGATGGGAATCTGAATTTCCACACAGGCACCATTGTTTATCCAAACAAACTCCCTGTGGCAGCATATATTACATATATACACACATGGCTAGTAGGAATGTATTTATTCTTTTTAGCCAGACTGGTCATTAAGATAAACATCTATTGAGATAAACCAAGTTTTTACAATTTCTTTTTTATAGAATACTAAAGACAACTGAGGGACAAAGATTCAATGAAGCGAAAAATACAGCAACCCCCCCCTCAATCAAGCCCTGTGTGCATGGGAGTGATTCATTGATGCCAGCTACTGAATAACCCTGATACATAACATTTCTCACCTCTGATATTTAAAAAGACCCCCTTGCCCTTTTAGCACCAATGGAGCCCTTCAAATGTTTTATTGCTAATTGTCTAATGCTACGTGATGAATGACTGCTTGACTGAAAATGACAACCCCTTTTCTCTCAACTACTTCATTTTCCTGGCTCCAGTGGGGGTGAAGAGGAAAAAATAAATCCGATTACATCATATTAAGCCTGTTGGTTATGAATGAAGGAAAACTGAAACTTACTTTAAAAGTACTTCTATCAACTCAGTCCTGAGCCCCCAGGTCCCCTGCACTCAGTAAATGTTGCCTCAGATTCTGGTATTAAATGTTCCAAGAGACTCATGGGTTTTGTGGAAGTACAAAGTCCAAGAGGCAAGGTCTAATCCTGATCAGAGAGCTGGGGGAACAGGATCCCAAATATATCTGACTCAGAAATCCTGGACTAAATGTAGAATGGCTGCACTTTCTGCTCACAAGAAGTGTCTTGGCTACAGTGTAATAAAAGAGCAGAATTTAGCCTGTTACATAAAACAACTCCTGACTAGGGTTTTGCCTTGAGAATTAATGCGGCAGCAGAAGGTCCCACAAATTCAGCACCACTGCCTTATTAGAAATGCTTTAAATTTGCTCTGGCTAGAAAATGTACAAGGATGAAGGAACTTTAATAACTAGAAAAACATTAAACTGCATGTCATTCTCCAGAGCATTTTGTATTATCACTCCTTTCCAGCTTCTTATGCTTTATCCCTTCAGGGAATCTGATCTCTTCAAAAAGAAGTAGATCACAATGATCAGCCAGAGTTGTGTGCATAGCATTATCTCTGCAGCCACTACAAAATGTCCAAAGATACAAACTCACAGTGGCTGGGTTGGCTGTGAAAAGCTCTATGTTCAATAGGATACTTTTCAAAGAAACTTGTACTTTTAGTGGCACATGGGATGATTTCCCCTTTCTCTCACAAATGACGAAACAGGCACACTCATGGGGGTATGGGATTAATTCAGTTACAGAAATAGACACAAAGGAGACTGATTCCAAACCTGCTCATGTTCAGTAGGAATCTCTGGGATGTGGGTTTTTGGCTTGCAAGTTTCAAGTCTTTGCGTCTGACAGCAAAGGGACCCAGGCGAGTGAAATAATGAATCTAGGCTTCCCAGACACTGATCTGACATTTGCTCTCTCCCTCTGACTCAGGCTTTGACTGGGTTCAGGGATTAATTAGGCCATGCAAACGAGTTAGGTTCTCTCTTCTGGCAACCTGGTCACGTAGGGAACCCCCACCCCTCCCCTTCCCCACACTCTCCTTGCCCATAATGAAGCATGACTGTAGTAAAACAAGTCTTTTGATGGTGCCTCTTCTCATCACTTTCAAGACAAACAATGTCTCAGAAGCCCCCCAGCTGCTTTTATTTTTCTTATATCTACAGTTACATCTTGGGTGTGTTTACTCATCCTCATTAAATATGTCGTTCCCCCACCTCCTTTTTTTAAAAAATATGCTTCCTTCATTGCAGTTTACACAAAACATCAGTTACAGGATAGAGCTAAAAGCTTTTGGGTATTGAGCAACATCCCACAACGCCACAGTCTCTAAAAAAGAATTGACATGGGGTATAAGAAGGTACAGCAGGAATATGACACAGAAAGCCCCACAGCACACAGAGAAGTTGCAAATTACTGCTTTGCTCACAGCACAGCTTTACTTATGCACAATCAAGTTCCTCTGATAAGCCTGAATAAATACTTTGTGTTTTTCTTTCAAATAGAAAATATTAACAAGTGACTGTTATCCTCCTCCTTTGAACACATATACTTGGAAAGACTAGGACGGCACAGGAAGGAAAAAAAACCCATCACAGGACTAACAACCAGCTAGGCTTTCCCACACAGACATTGCTCAGGATGATTCTCTTTCAAGCAACACTGAAATAATAACTTCAACTGAGTATCTTTGCTGCCTGGCACTTGTCCTGAAGTCATATCACCCTTTGAAGTACTTGTTCTCATAATAAGCACATCAGCAGTTCAATAACATGCCAGACACAATGGCATATATTTTGACTATTATTTGTTCTCTTTACGTATGTGTCTATGCATGTGCAATTGTTCCCATGCAGGAACAGCCTTCCCATTTCTCCTATTCTTGACAGAGTAGTGTTCCAAAGACACATGATCCTGTTCTGATTGACAAAAAGATCAAAATCAAACAAAAAAGAGCATTGCAGTGACCAGTCTGGAAGTGCCACAAGAGCTCTCTCTGCGTTGAACATGAAGATTAACTTTGGTCAGCAAAATGAGCATTTCAGCTCAAATATGAGGTATTGTAACAGGCTCACATAGGGGATTCAAAGAAGAGAGATGCCTTTGTAACAAAAAAAGAACCAAAAGGAAGAATGCTGCATTTAATGTGTCTCATGGCAGGGATGGCTTTTTATGTCACTTTCACTTAAGATCTCCCCACTTTTCTGATCAAAAAAGAAGGTAGGAATAACCTGACTTTGCAGACCGTAACCTAAACTGCTCTCCCTAGGGAGACAGATATTGGAGTTTGCCTGTCATCATTCTTGTGTGAGATGTCTTGAATAAATAAATAAATAAATGAATGAATAAATAAATAGCAGCCCTCCCTGATGAGCCGAAGAGGGCCCTGTGTTCCTAGGCTTAGGTCCCGCCTGGTGCTTACTGCTGCAGGACCTGAAGGGAGCAGGGAGGGGGGCGCGGTGGGGACAATCACCCTCCAACACCGGGAACTGTTTGTAAATTACCCTAAGCTTCCCTTAGTCATTATTCCATTAACTGCCTCTTGGTAGATCTGTCAGTAACTAAGCTGGGACTTATTTGTAGAGAATCAGAGGCTATTTGCTGTACTAAGTGAGCCATGAGAGCGAAAGGGTTTGGGATTTATTTGTAATTACAGTCGGGATTTTTTTCTTCTCCTTCTTGCCTGGACCCCACTGGTACTTTCATTCACATTCCCTAAGCTGAAGCTGGCGCCAGGATCACAGGCTGGCCCTGTGTTTATGTCATTGAGACTAGGACAATATTTCAGTGTGGAGCCAGACCGCAGGGATCCACTCTATAAAACCCTCACTAAAAATAGACAGCCGCCCTGCCCCCAGGCCCGCGGACCGCCGGCTCCCTGCGTGGAGCACAGCCCTGGGCCGGGCCCGGCTCAGCCCTGCCGGCCCCCGGCTCTGCCAGCCCCCGGCCCACCCTGCCCTTCTCCCCTGGCCGCCGCTCCTCTGAGCAGCTCCTGCAGCCGGCGGAGCTGCTCGGGCTACAGCCGCCAGCATCCTGAGGGATCCTCTGCTCCTTGAGAATGGATGTGGTACCTCGAGGTGCCCGAGCCCAGCTCTGCAGCAATCCCTGACCAGCCCTGCAACACCTCTGCTCAGGCTGCAGCACCGAGCCATGAGTAATCCTAAAATCCTACCGGCTGTAACTGGGACAGTAAGAGATACCTGAAAATACCAGTGCTTAGGACTCTCCCTTTCCCTCCACAGCTTGGACAGAGAGACCCCAGTAGGACAAAACTGGGTCAAAGCCTTCACCTCTGTCTGATAAATCTTTCCTGCAGCAAATTAAAACACGAGCTGAACGTTTCCATCTCATAGCTGTCAGTTTTATTCAGAAGCATGAACCGGGGCAAATAATTCAGCCTTTTCAATGCTAGTGGTGCGTGATCTCTCAGCCTGCAAGGATAAATGTAAATAGTAGAATGTTTATTGATTAGTTCAACAGCTATACCAGATAAGATACAAGGCATTTAATGCACAGATTTTAAAGGTAAGAACCTGAACATTCAGCTTAGATCCTGACATTGGAAGAGGTTTAATTCAAGAAGCCTGTGAAATGACAGAAAAACCTCACTTGCATTTTAATAGGCAACAGAGCCTTCCAAAAGACAGCAACAAAGAGCAATCGAGCCTCTTGATTCCCTGAGATCTCTGTTTGCTTAGCTGATGAAAAAGCAGCAGATGGGAGTATGCGTGCTTGCACACACAGGTATCCTGAGCAGGGATGCTGCCAATAAATGTCCAAGAGGAACAAACCCTTCAGAACAGGTTCCTGTCACTGAATCCCTGTCCTGGCATAGGTCCTGTTTATCAAGTCAGTAGGACCCTGATGTGCTCAACCAGTGGCAAACCTACAGTGGGAAGAGACAGATTTGGTTGGCTAGAGGACCCCATCTCGCCCTTTCTCCCAAGGCCCAGGACAACCTGACTATTCATCACCTGGGCTGCATGGCACATTGCTGATAGAGGTGCAGCCAGTCACCACCTGAAAAGACATGGTTGCACAAATCCATGATAGAACTGAAAACTGAGCTCTGAAATCCCAGTCAGTACTTTAAAATCCTGCAGTGCCACATGCCACATGCTGCTCATAATCAAGGTGGACTTCGATTGGTTCAAATTAAATCATTCACTAGACAAAGAAGCCATTTTGTACAAGGAGATAAGACTATTATAATATGGACTGAGAATGTTGGAAAAGGCTGCTTTGAAAATTTTCAAAACACCAAGAACATGTATACAGTAGTATACAAGGACAGCTGTAGTGTTGTAAAGACATTTATTATCAGAGCCATCGGTAAAATAATCCAACAGACTTCATACAAACCAGTCTGTTTTCTGTACCGTGCTATGGGTGCTCAGTGTTTGCTCAGTGATTATTCTGTTGAGTTCAGCTCCTCCAGTCCTTCTGCCACTGTGCGCTTTCAATGAAATGTAAACGTGTCAGTGCAGTGTAACATGGATCCCTCGACAGTGGGTGTTGGGCATGTGTTGAACAGCAGGTCAGGATGTGAATTTCTGATCATCTCTACAGATACCACAGACAAAACCTGAGAATATAAAAGCAAGTAAAGTAGCAAATCAGCTTGCCCAAGGTCACAAACCAGCAAAACCAAGAAGAGGACCAGTTCCTATCTTTTGCAGAGTATCATGTTGGCAGAGATAGATCACAGGGCCTCATGGATTTTGTAGCATGCTGTGATTTCATTACTGTGGAAGTTACTCTTCAATTAGAAACAGAATTGTTGCCTTTGTAATGCTTCTCACTATTTTATCTCTGCTTTGCAAATACCCACCCTGGGGATAGAGGACCTTCAACTACCTTTAGTCAAAAGTGTGATATACAAAGCAATGAAGCTGAACTGTCTTGGTGTGAAGGAAGCACGTTTGATACTGGACCATATTCTAGCATGTGTCATTATTGTCTGAGATTTCTCACACTTTATGCTACAACTTTTCATTATTTGAGCAAGTGCCATTTGTTTCTCACACTTCTTTCTTCAGTCAGAGCGTGGATTTCTTTTTCACTTTTGTGCTGGTGCTGGTGCACCTGACAATGGATATACAGTGAAAAGAAACTGTTGCAGAACCAGGATTCCCTGATTTGTTACAGTAATTAGATTATCTGACCCAAGCAGAAGATTGCAGGAAGATAAAGGCAGCACTTGCAGGAAGTGAACATCATCACAGAAAAATGAATTCTCTCCCTGGGTTCTGCCAAGAATCCCAGTGCAGTAGCATGAAAGCAACTGAAAACTTTCCACAGGTGGCCACTTAATGTCTACGTGTCATTTTCAACAACACTTAAGCTATGCAGCCTTACTTGGGCTCCATTCATAGCAGGTTGTGCATTCACAACAGCTGCAATGCAAACCAACTGGAACTGGGCTTTGAACACATGAAGTCCCAGTATGAAATACCAGCTCTTAGGTGGTTTAAATAAGCACAGCCACAATTAGGGGATACTTGATAACTTTGACTGGAGACCATCTATGTCTTGGTTCTCCAGCCATAAAATGACATCACACCCATGATGATCACAGGAGTATAAAACAAAGATATCATTTGAAAGATTTATTATTTATTTTATTGTGGTACCTAAAAGCTTGGACATGGACCAGCCATGTTTGGTGTTGTACAAATGTGTAAGAAAAAGGCATCCTTGCTTTCTCAAAAATTTATAGCATAAGTTAAATCTCTGAGATAACAGATGGCAGGACAGAAGACAGAGAATGAAACAGAACCATCTTCTAGTTTGCCTGAGCACACCTGCACCTCAGCACCCTATGCTCGTTTTTTTTCTAGATAAAACAGGAGAAAAAAGCCTTTTAAAAGAAGGCTTAAAAACATCACATTCTGTGATATGACCCAGGAGAAACTTCTGCACAGCCTCTGCACAAGGCTATTCAGACTATGCTCCCTACATTTTGATGAACACAGTCTCTTTCAAAAAGTTAGTGCTGTGAACTGTCAGAGAATTAGAAAGTTTTAAATAATGCTGAGAGCTGGAGGGGTTGTCTCCACACAGAAATGGTACACAGAGGTAAAAAACCCTGTCTACTCATACTATAGAAAGACACAGCGATTTGAGTTTTCCACATAACCCCAAACAAAGTGTCTATTATAGTTATTTGTTTACTCTTTGTCTGCTCCCTGGTCACCCTGGTCAGATGTCAGAGCCCACTATCTCGCTGGCTCTAAGCACAGGGATTGCTCCCATCACAATCACTTTATTATGTGATGGCTTTCCCAGCTAATTTGGAAGGCAATCATTTATCTTAATCTTAAAAGAAAGGTTGTTCTGAGTCTGCAGATCCCTGCAAAGGGTACGAGAAGACCAGGGAATTTAGCAATCATCTGGATTTTGTACATATTTTCAGTATTGGAGGTATCTGTTGTGGGAGCAATCTGTGAATTCCCTTGGAAAGTTTATGGGAATGTATTCTTTCAAATCATTACCCAGTCTTTCTCCCTACCCTCTACCATTTCAGGACAGGAGTATGCATACAGTTCTCTCTTTTCCTTGGCATCTGGACAACTCTTCTACTGTCACTGTCCTGTAGTCCTCAGCTGGTGTAAGAATTCCAAAATAAATTGAAGTGTGTTGTAATTAGGAGAAAAATATTGTGTCCTTGTGGTGTAGATGTTTTTGCAGCTCAGCTTCTCAATGGCCACCACAAGCTGAGCTGCATATTTCTTTACAAAAATATACCTGCACCGGTAATTTGGCAGGCCACTCTTTGAACAGACATTTAGCTACTTAACTGCTCACTGTTGCCAACAATGTTCAGTTGATGAACCAGGGAAGAAGGGGCACTTTGACAAGCAGCACATGATGGCAGCAGGAGAGTGGGCTTTGTGGCCAGCAGATCTTTACTGCTGATCTGCTGGTCAAGAGGTTTTAAGAGGTTCTGTAAAACCCAAAAACTAATATACGAGTAAAACTAATATATGAGTAACATATTATAGCAGAACGTCTTTAAAGAGGCAAAGACACTGACTAAATATCTCCTAAGTTTAAGCATATTTCAAGAAACCACATAGACGAAATAAGCCTCAGCACATAATTTATAAACCTGCCCACAGGCAACTGAAGAAGAGCATGAGCCAATACTCAAACCCAGCACGGAAGTACTTAAAGGTGTGTTGCTGTGTACAGTCACACAGCCCGAGGGAACGCATTACCCAGAGAACTCAAAGGGCAAGGATGGGATTTTTAAAGATCTCCCTGTTGGCTCAGCTCTGCCAACTTTCACTCCTGCCAAGCTGCAGCCAAAAAGGCAGGTCTAACTTTTGCTCATCTCCCAGAACAAACACTCTTACTGGAGCAACTTGACTTCCAGTGTCTGTCACTTCTTCCAAATAGTGACGTTCCATCCCAATTTTCAACAGAACTGGATGCAAAAAGTCCCAGTTTATTTATTCTGTAGCCTCAGTGTTCCTACATGTATTTTTGCCTGCCCCCATCAATTCACACCAAAACAACCTTCACAGTATGTTAATTTGCACTTTCGGTCTGTGCCTTCTTGCCAGCCTCAAGGGCACAGGCTAGAACCAGAGCTATCTATTTGTCAGGCTGGAAGATTTAAGTCAGTATCGCACTTCCAATAGCTTTCCAGTGTCCTTTCCAGAAGTCTCAGTGGATTGACAAATCAGAAATGGGAAAAGTTAGCATGGAGAGCTGGAGGAGATGCTCCCTCACCTGGGTGGTCACTGCACAGACAGCAAGGTCACCATCTGAGCAACTGTCCCTGCTGAGTAATGACAACCTGACTGAGCAGAGAACCCCCTCGTGCCCCAAACTGAGGCAGGAGCAGAAAGGTATTTGTTCACTACTCCAGGCTCTCTGCACCCTCCAGAGGGCTCTGTGGATCAGGACAGGGACACAAATGCCACAGAGGAAGAGCTGCAGCCCGACTAAACAATTTTTTCCACAGCTGTCAATTTTTATTATAAAAGGGCAGTGACTGTATGTTATGAAAATCCACAGAATATGAAGCTAATAATGAATTGCAAAGCATCACATGGAGGCTAAAACTATGCCTCACTTTGGTGGTTGCTAACATGCAGGGGATTCAGACTGGTTAACAATGTAGACCAAAATGATTCCTGTATGGATTAAAGCACAGGAGATATTAAGTGTCACACCAGCAGCACTGGCTAAATTGTACTGAAAACACGTACACCAATGTACAGCGGGATGGGGACACTTAGTTCTTTCCACACAAATTTCACACTGAAGAGTGTAAAGGGCAAATCAGTATTCAGCAGGTTTCTCCAAAAGTTAACTGTACTCCCTATTACACTCCAAAGTACTCCAGTACCCTGATACTGGGTTTCAGAAGGGAATGTCTCTATGATCCAAACCCTCATTCTCATGAACTGAACAGGATGTGAACTAATAGCTCTTACTCACTTTTTAGTTAAGTGAACTAGAAAGAGCTACCTAAGTATCTAGCTGTAAGGTAGAGTTTCCAACCCCTGAATCATTCTTATGAATCCCTACTGATCCCTTCTGAAGTCTAACTTCCAGAACAGGATGAAATACTTTATTACTTGCATTGATATGTAATAATAGGGATCTGTATGTGGTAAATCTGGTAATTTGGCAAAGAATTAAAGTTAAAATAATTGGTTAAACCAGAAATGGTGGAGACATCTAGCAAGAAAAATACCAGGAAAAGACATTGGTTTTACACGTCAAATGAGATTTTTAACATGAAAGCTGAAAACTAGATTATTGTCTACTTGGGCTGTAATCAGGGGGCTGAGGCTCATGACAGCTGCATTTTCTCTCACTGAAATGAAATCTTCAGTTTTTAAAAATAATTGGCAAAACTAAAATATCTTTCCCCCTGCATTGGTTGAACTGATTTTTCTGTAAATTGATTTAGCAAACATTGTAGAGCAGGTTGAAAGTGAAATAAAAAGCTGTCACAGAAACAATGGCTCTTCCATCAGCTTGCACGTCCCAACAGCACAGATCTTATTTACTCCCTACTTGCTCCAAAGTGAAAGCTATCATCACATGGTAAAGGATATTCTATCCATAAACAGTAACTATGGCACCTTAAATGCAATTTTATGAATTTTTTTTAACTATGCAATACTGGACTCTGGATGCAATCTCTGCAGGATGCAGGACACCAGTACATGAGATAATATCCTTTTGCGTTGCCCCTTTTTCTGATATTATGGGAGTTTGCAAATTGGTTTTAAGGAAAAACCTTACCATAAAAAGCCTAGCTGAGGAAATCTGCTTTTAAAAGCTTGTTGCAGTAAGCCTTTTATTTTACCAACATTGTTACTCAAGTCCTACCTTGACAGATGCAGATATAAGAACTGTGGTCTTTGAGTAAGTCCAGAACTGCATGTATTGATGCCAATATAAATTTGAACAAGGAATACAGTTTCAGCAGCTTCATCCTTAGAAAACCTTGGGACTCAAACCCAGCACAAAGCTCAGTCAGAAATCGTTACCATCTGAGCTTACGCAGCTCCATCTCTTTTCAAGTACCATGGATTAATGTTGGGGGAAAGTCAATAGTGCTGAATTCACCCTGAGTGTTAAACTCATGGATTGCCGTGGCATTAAGGGCCAGGGATGAGCTTGGCCTGCTGTGGCTATGGCCATCTAATTCAATTAACATTTACGTTCTAAAAAAACCCGCCCCATTTGCAAGTCCTAAGTAATATGGTAAATATGGAACAAATTATCGGCAACAGCAGGGGAGATTTAAAATATGCATCTCGAGTTTGGAGTCACTGAGGAACCTGCGGAGATGCAATCACCCAAACGGAGCGATCTTTGTGAGTTTAGCTTTGCCAAGCATCCCTGTGCTAACCATCTTCCCGAGCCCGGGTGACACACAGCTGCCAAAATGCCTCATCCACCAGGAACAGCGCCTGCAAGCTTTCTCACACCAGTCTTTTCGCAGTTAACTTAGAGTAGTGTTTTCTGACTGCTTTTTATCGGAAAGCTTTTCTCAGCCCAAGGCAGCACGCAGAGTCTCGTAGAGCGAGTGGAAGGCTGGTGGTGATGGCTGCAAGTTCTGGGGATTCAGGCGTGTGTTTGGCGCTGTGTGTGGAGCCCAAGGCTGCCCGTCCCGCCCCCCCCCCGGTGCCGTGGCCACCGCTCACCTCAGGGTCCCCAGCGCCAGCACCTTCGACGTGGAGGCCGCCGATGGCGCACGGGAGGCCGCGATCCCCGCGGGATGAGCCTCAGCGTGGCTGTGGTAGGGAGCTGCCGGGCCTCGGGCAGGGCTGCGGGAAGCACCGGTGGGGGTTTGGATCCCATTCGCGTTTGGGGTTCTTGGGGGGTTCCCCCTCACGCTGTCCCCTGAGGGCGGCGCCGCTCCCGCGGGGCCGCCACTGCCCCGCGCTGGCCAGGAGGGGGCGCGGCAGCGCCCGCGGGACGCCATGTTGGGCGGGCGTGAGGGGACACGGCGGGGCCGGGCCGGCAGCCCCGGGGACTCTCGGTCAGTGACCGTCGGGCTGTCCCCTCACCGGGCACGGCACAGACAGTGACCGTCGGGCTGTCCCCACACCGGGCACGGCACAGGCAGTGACCGTCGGGCTGTCCCCTCACCGGGCACGGCACAGACAGTGACCGTCGGGCTGTCCCCACACCGGGCACGGCACAGGCAGTGACAGAGCACACCCCGGGCTGTGCCACACCGGACACAGGCGGGACATCGGGGGAGCGAAGGGCAGGCTCAGCCCGCGTCCGGAACCGAGCCCTGGAGAGCCTCCTCAGGACAAAGCTTTGCCCCCTNCGTCGGGCTGTCCCCACACCGGGCACGGCACAGGCAGTGACAGAGCACACCCCGGGCTGTGCCACACCGGACACAGGCGGGACATCGGGGGAGCGAAGGGCAGGCTCAGCCCGCGTCCGGAACCGAGCCCTGGAGAGCCTCCTCAGGACAAAGCTTTGCCCCCTGCCGCAGGCTCTGTCACCGCAGCGGCATCAGAGGCTCGAGGCTGCCGAGGTGTAAATCTGGTGTAAAGCTGTGCAGCTCTAGAGCTGACCCGGCGGGCGTCAGTGAAGTTAATAAGGATACACTGACTTAGGCTGGTAAAAATACATTTCTCTTTCAACGAAAAGTAAGCGTTGCAAGGGGTGTCACGTTGGCACAGAGGGTGATGTGGTGATTTATGATGAGCCAGGATGGACTGGTGTCCTGCGCTCCAGGCAAACCAGGAATAAGTCAGCTGCTGTGCTTTGCTGCCCGTGCTGGAGGAGAGGTCTGCAGTGCTGAGCATCAAAACTGGGCATTGCCCTGCCGGGGTCTTTGTAAAATTCCCTTCTCTGGGAATTCTTCAGGGTATCTAGGAGAGGGTAAGACATGCTGGGTTTTGCAGTTATGTACGGGCTTTGGCCCGTGGCACAGCCAGGTCTCTTGTCACTGCCTGTGGGGCTGGGCTGTGGAGCCAGTATGACAAGACTGTGGATCTGAAGCCAAGCTGCAGAACCAGCTGCAGGGCACAGGCTCAGGACCACAAACTCACGTGAAATGCTGGTTTGCATCCTCCCAAATTAAAGCTGAAAAAGCGTGCGGGGATGCATCCAGCTGTCTAAGACAGGACGAGCACTCGGCGTCGCTCCTGTGGCTGCTTTAACAACGTACCTGAAACAGCCCCTGTAGCCGAGTCTGGATTTACGCTCGGCGCATCTTACATCTGGAGACAAGAAGCGTGCGGCTCGTGTGCTGGAGCCGGGCCAGGGTTAAGCCCCAGCAGTCGGAGCTGCATCCCTGGTAGCACTCGTGATGGGAGGTCAGGCGCAATGAAAGAGACCTAGTAGTTTGAGAAGGAACACACCAGCACCTCTCCTGATGGGAGGTCAGGCACAGTGAGCAGGAGGGCCCCCCTCGTGCTGGCAGCTCCGTTCCAGTGTTTGGCTGGGCTCCAGAAGATTAAAATAGAGCCTTAGACTGTCCCCTCGGCAGCACTGCCAGCCACAGCCCTGACAATCCTGGGGTTGTACTCAAACGTGAGTCCCTCGGGAGCGTGGGCTTTACCCTAACAGCTGAGGCACTGAGTAGGTTGGAGCAGGCAGGGTTGTTGCTCTTGTGACTCAGACTCGAG
Organism: Rhipidura dahli; assembly: GCA_013399225.1. NCBI lineage: Eukaryota > Metazoa > Chordata > Aves > Passeriformes > Rhipiduridae > Rhipidura > Rhipidura dahli. The sequence continues at coordinate 230,277 of VXAC01006272.1, forward strand.
GATGAGAGGGATCAGGATGGAGCCACGAGAGAGCAGGGGATCAGGACCAAACTACAAGGCACAGAAGGAGGAAAGAAGCAAGTGTGCCCCAGAAGAAAGCTTGAAAAAAAAAAAAATCCTTGTTCTGCTGTGGCTCGGTTCAAAGCATGTGTAGCCATGCGAATCAGGCATTTCACTGTTCCAGCTTGATTTCTGAATTAGCTCCTTTCCGTGACCATTTCAGGAAAAGAGAAGATAAGTGAAAAAACAAAACAAAACAACATTTCCCTTTCTTGAACATTTTAAAAAGCAATATGGGAAAAGACAAAGGCCATGCAGGTACTTGTGAAGAATCTCCACGTAGGTGGAAAAATCTTCTGTGGTCCAGAAATGATCACAGCTGAGTAGAACAGGAGCCATCATTCCTGTGTGATGAAGGGCTTCATGAAATGAAATGCCCAATTTTCAGAAGTGTGGGGCACTCCCAAATACCACTAAAATCAGCAGCAGTGGCAGATGTTGGTGTTTCTTACAGAGGGCGTTTCAACTCTTGCAGATTTATTTATCACCACTTAAGGCATCCATACTTGAAATACTTTACTTCAGGATTTTCAGAAAGTGATAACAAACAGTGCCAGACAAAACATTTTGGCGTTGCCTTCCCCCCACCGAGAAATAAAATTTGGTTGAAATTTTGAAAGAATCTATTTTGAAAATATCACATTGATTCAGTAAAAAAAATGCTGACATTGCCAAATTTGGTGATTTTGGTATTTCAAGAGAAAGCATGTGTATTTACTGGTATAAAAGGCTTTAATATTAGTTTATAAGACTTAAAAGTTGCTGCTCCATTTATTATTTCTGTAACAGAGTGTATATGTGAGCAGAGTGGATGATTCTACCTGATTGCTTTTGGTATAATAAAGATGAACTGGACAGTCAGAATAAAAAGAATAAAAGTTACTCTCACAGGCAAGAAAAAGAAGTCCTACTGATTAATTAGAACCAATTAATTAATTTTTATTAATTAAAAACTTTAAGAAAATAGAAAAAATGTATAGCCTTTTTCTAAAAAATAGATTTGTTTGAAGAGAGAGATTGAAAAAAGCAGTCTGGGGAGTCGAAGAACAGCCTGGGGAAGAGAACAGTGAAGCTTGTTAATAAAGATTTTTTTGGTGTGTTTTCAAAACAAACAAAGACCCCAAATCAATCCCAAAGCTTTTATTTAAAGACAGAATGAAAAAATAAGTTAATAGTTTGCTCAGAGAGATGAGAGTTTATATAGATCAATACACTGGAGTGGAACGGTAAAATGGGTATCTTTTGCTGTCAGAAGAGCGAGTCAGAAACATGCCTAGAAAAGTCTGTAACTTCTTTCCAGTTGGTTTAAAAGCATTTCAGTAAAACAGCAGAGAACACAGAGGCAAGTACAGAACAGCGCTGTCCTTCATGGCAGACGTGTTGGAAATGTCTGGGAGAATTGCATTGCTCACTCACTGATCTTCTGAGAAGAAGAAATCTCAGCTCAGGGCAAGCAAAACATACAAACAACCAGGCTCCAAAAATGCATGGTACATGCAAAATGCACCAGAAGAACTGAAGTACATGCACACAAAAATCCTGCTTTGTCCTGCAGTGTTTTCCCCAGTTAATTTCTTAGGTCACTGTACATGACTAATTACTTGCTTTTTTTTTTTTATTTTTTATTTTTTATTTTACTAACTTAGTAAATGCGGTACCAATCTTAATGTTTTGAAATTAAAAATCAAGATAGTGGAAATGACTGACACGTTCTGTCTTAGGTTTTGAGAATTATTTTGCTCTCCTGCTTAGCTCCGCTTTGGCTGTGTTTTGGTTAAAATATTTTCCATGGGTGAAAATATCCAATATTATTCCAGACACATGCTGTTATTTTTGAAGCTTGCGTTGAGTCAGGATGTCACAGCTGAAATATACACCATGGTCACCATGAACATTGCCACATGTACCTGTGCAGAAGCTATGGGTGGTGATGCTGGGAGGATGCTAACCAGGAAATTGTGTCCCTGCTCTGCCACAAGCTGTCTGTGTGACCTTGGCTATGTCACTTACTCCAGTTAGGGCATCATCTGATTGTTAAAACACATTTACCAACCTGTCAGTCTGTGAAAGCAGGTGAACTATGACCCAGAGCAGAACCCTTCCAGTTTCACCTCAGCATTCAAAACAGGGTTGTTCTTATTTTTCTTGCTTACATACAGTGACACAGTTGCATTAGAAGTGTCTTGCTTTGCTTTTTTGTGTACAAGAATATGTGAAAAAAATTCAGTCTTTTATGGGAGGGTATTTTCACCCACAAACCTGGAAGCCATGCCTATTTCATTCGGGTTTCTGAATTAAAATAAAGATTTAGAGACCAAATTTGAAAGCTTGGCCTTAGAAAAAGTCACTTTCCAATAAGCATAAAGGAATTCAGGGAAAAACACAAACTACATTCAAATTTCCAGAGACTGTAAAATTCACATATGGGGGTACTTGATGATGGCCTAACAGAGTATTTTTCAAGAAATACTGTTCCAAGATTATGCACAAGTGCATGTTGTATTTAGGATCAAGTGAGTGTACACACCAGCGTTTCTTTGTTAATGATCGAGAAGACTTGAAGTGCATAATTTTAGCAGATCACAGGAGTTACAAGAATGCAAGAGCAATTCAAGTCTTCTAAACCTTGAAAGAGCTGAGTTTCTATGATATTAGATCAAACAAAAAAAATCTATGTTAAGAGCATTTTATGACAATGATTCACTCAAATAAACGTAAGATTTCTTTTACCAACCAATCTTTTTTTTTTTCTAAAATAGTATTTAATATTTGAAGTTATAAAAAATATTTGTACTCCTGAAAATTATTTTTATTGTCTATTTTATGTACTATACATGCCTCTTTCAGGAATTATTAAAGAAGCATGAGTCATACGGCACTCATTTACTCTTGGCTCATGGCCATCCTCAATATATATTTTGGTTTTTTTCAAGCCATTCACAGGTACATATGCATGAAAATATTGTTGTGTCAAGTCCCAAGCTCACAGTTAGCACAGCATACATTGTTCATTGAGATATTTACAAAATTCCAGAGCACATAAAATTGTGCATTATTTTGTACCAAAGTTTAAACTTTTAACGTACGCTCAATTGCATATATAGAAACAAGTTACAATAAAAATCTGAACAAAGACAACCAATAAACAGCCAAATTGCTATGTACAAACAAGGCAGGAAGCAATTAAACACTGCCTCACACATTTCACTTAAATGACTTTTTCTTAGAGGGGAAAAAACAAACAACCCCTCTTCCCCTCCCCCAAGTCCCCATTAACCCTTCCCCATTAAGTCTTCGTTTTCTTCAGCAAAATGACTGGAACTCCCATTGCATTCAGAGGGATTCATTTGCATAACACGGGGAGAAATTTGGTCCCTATTATAAGGAGCAATAGTGAATTATACAGTGTGGGCTTCCTCCAGTACAACTGGTGCCACAACAGTGTGGTGGGCTCACTCTCTGAGCCCAGCTCCTGTGGTCCCTGGGACCTCCAGGGGAATATTCTATGGGATAAAGCCCCTTTTGTCCTCCTTACACACATCATTTTTACGCCAGCATAACTGTGTTGTTTTCATGATGACTCCACTGGTCCAGGTCTCAGGTGACACGAAACTGTGAGTCAGGGTGTGCTGGTCTGTACAGGGTCTGTACCTGACCCAGCTGCAGTGGAACTACTCTTCATTTACACTGGTGAAAAAGAACCTGGGGTGAGGTCCAAGGACAACAGGACTGGGCCCAAATGGACCTTTACATAAAGTAAACCACAAAAAGTCTGTGCGTTCAGCTTCAAATCTGCTTAATAAATTACTACAGTTCACAGTAATAAGGTAGATTAGTGCCACATCAACTTCTCCAGTGTCAGATCAGTTTCACATAGCTTTTCCAAGAAAGATAATTAAAATAACAGTAAACATAAAAAGTCTGTTCCTAGCTTTTTGACAACCTACATAGGTGGTTTTCTATAGCCTTGTGACAGCCAAGCTTAGTAACACATTCTCCTGGTTTGGTATGACTGGTATAAAAAGGCTGAATCTTGCCCAGGATGCTGTGGTGTGAAAAGACTGAGGAGGGCATTCCAGCATGGCTCTTATTCACCCCAGAACCCAGACTGAGAACCAGCTGCTGACTCAGAGCTCAGAGACGCCAGCACTCAGGAGATGTGATCTCTGAGCTGGTGGGATCTCTACAGCATCCAGCAGTGCTGGGTGGGCTGCTCCACAGCCTGATCAGATCAAGACAACTCCTCCTGGCTTTCCAGAGCTGTCTGAGCCAAAGGGACTGCTCTGGGGGCTGCTCCAGGGAGGGTGGTGGACCTGCTGGTCAGTCCCTGCTGCCAGCTCCAGTGTGCCAGGGTCCACCTCAGGGAATGCTCCCCTGCCTTTCTGCAAAGAATATATGGGGCCAACAGCTCCCCTTCTCACTTCTGGGCATGATTCAGCCTTATAAATTATATGTAATGAAATCAAAAGATAAATTATACTTACAAATGAAGCATTCTAGTTATTTTATGTTCTTCTGTAGTGGAAAAATCAGAGACCTAACCTGATGAAATTTCCATTGTCTGAAAATTCAGGGCCTGTTTACTAAAAATACTTTTTGCTGATGGCAAAGTTCAACACCTTAGAGAAATTCAGAGTAAGTTTCCAAGCTGTGTACCCTGTTTTCAAATACACTATACCCTTGTTGTTTGTAAGGCTGTCTTTAAATTTTACATAACAGTCATAAGCCTGCATTTAAACACCTTAAAAGAGTTGACCAGCAACTTAATGCATTTCTTTATACCCTAGAGAATTTAAAGATGCACTGTCTCTTTCCAAAGCACATACATTTTCAGGATAAAATATTCCATCTCCCCTCTCCCCCTTTAATGTCTGTATTTAAAAGCCGTGTTTTATAGATTTCTTTGCCTTACTATGTAGAAAATCCAATTGTTAATTAGTCTCTAAAACAAAGTAAAAAATACAAGGATGGGAAATAAATACTTGAGCCACAGGTGTCTTGAGACAAACTGTCCATGTACAGAATGTCTTCTTGTGGATGCAAGGAATTTTGAGTGTAAACCTCGCAGTTTACCTATATCTCACTTCTTACCAGCAGAAACAAGAAACTTTGAGACCACTAAACAGTGAGATAGGGTCCACGTTTTGTTTTTGTTTTCTATGGAGTCATAATATTAAAGCACTATATTCTTCTCTAGCCAAGTCCAAGTCATGGCTAGAAATAGGAGGGATTGGGTTCAGCCCAGGAGAAGATACACTCCCTGGAAAATGCAGGACAGAAGTTCTGATGCAAGATGGATGAGTAAGAGAGACCCAGAAATTGCAAAGCCCAAGTACCCTTTAGAGAGGAGAGCTTCAGCTGATACAAAGTGGGCCCAGGCTCCTTTGGATGAACTGCTTGCTGGCCACTGAACCTGGTGTGCTGCAGGCTCTGAGCCGTGGCACTGCCCGTCTCTGTGCAAGGATCCTTGGAGAGGCACTCAAGCTTAGCCTGGAGAAAGGGTTCTCAGTAATTAAAGGTCTGGATTCTTAATTTAAATTTGATTCTGGACTGTGAGCATTTACTCAGCTCTATTCAGAAGAGTCACTGGTAGAGTCACTCTATGGAGTGGGACTAACAGTGCTGTGCTGTGCATTTTCCAGGATTCTTTTCAGTTGCTGAAGTTGCTTGTGAAATGTGTGTGTGATGTTCCTGAGAGAACTGCAGAATAATTGTGATTTGTATTATGGCAGTACTTGAAAGGTGCTGCTTTTTACTACTTATTTATGTCTGAGAGTTCACTGCTGTTCTTTTAAGGAGACTCAAAATAGGTGGGGATTGCAATTTTGAACAGAGAACATGTATTTTTATAAAAAGATAAGTCAGTGCTTTATAACCAGAAGTATTTAAACCCATGACTATCAATTAGTACAGTGACTATTAAAGTTTGTGGAAGAACCTCAATTTAGAGGCAATAGATTAAGGAAACACATCCCATTTGCCATCACCTAAACCCTACTTCCATAGCAAGGTTAAAATCAAGACAGAGTAGATTTTGGCTGGTATTTGTACTTCCAGAGTCAAATTTCATCTCAGCACAGAAGATTATGATGAAGTCAAGCCCTTCCTACAAGCAGAGAATCCAGTCCTTTATTAGCTCCATGCCTGCTTCTGGAAAAGTCCAGCAGCAGGAGCAGAAAAGAAATTTTTACAGCCTTATCTCACCAGCAGTGTCTGCCTCTCTGCTGGAGATTTTGCTACTTCTTGCCCTCATTGTTCCTGATGAGCCAAAGCAAAGTGATGTGGATTTCATTTATCTCATCACTTCCTGCACAAACATATGTCCCCAGTGTACAGTTATTTTATTCTTTATTAGTTTTATGGCAGTAGTTTTCCTTAGAGGTGAAACAGGTTAGGGGAGCCTGGGCAAGGTGCTGGACACTGGAAAACTGTGTCAGTTATTTTGGTTCTGCACAGGTGCATTACATTGCTTGTCTCTCCCTGGTGAAAAGCCTTCTGCTAATGAACAGAATCTAAAGTAACCAGCTGTGAGTGCCCTCGGTGACAGTCAGACATCTCTGCTTGGCTCAGTGGTGAGTCAGGCTTTCCCCATCCCCAGTTCCATACAGTGTGTGCCCCACTAGGTGCCAATGGGCCCTAACACTGCTGCTCCCCCTGCATCTTCTCACCCACAGGAATTTTTGGTGTGGGTCTCATCCAAACCCTGTGGGAGTGAATAGAAATCTTTCCATCCTCACTTTGGATCAGGTAATGAATGAGTATTTTTGGTGCAAAAAGCTAACTTCCTGCTCCCAAAAAGAGAAGTTACAAATGTAAATCCCTTATAGAAAGGTTTTGGCCTTCCTATCACTGCAAAGACTCTTCGTGGCTTCCACATACTGACCAAGCATAAAATAGTGAATAACATTTATTTTTGAATTTATGGATTGAGTTCACAGGGATTTTAATAGCACTGGGGTTATGGAAGTGCTATTTTAATAAGGACCACAGATCATGGGCCCAAATCCTTACCTTTACCTCAAGGACTTGTAAACTCAACTATTTAACTCAAATCTCTTTATTGGGGGCCTTAGAATGTATCCACCTGGAGGCTGGAAAACTGAAAGGTAGAAGACTACACAAACACGGAGTGAGGGAATTTAACCAGCAGGAATGTGGCCTATAAAATTAAACTTCAAGAACTGTTTAAGAAAATTAAAGCTTATGCAACAGCTGGGGTTTCTCTACACATTAGTTCATTTCTTAGTGACTCCAGTGTTATGATTCTTATTAATATAGATTTCATTTTTGAGATCATCTTCTGTAGTGTACCAAGGCTTATTGTGGCTGCAAAGGACAAAATCCTGACTCACTGTGATTTGCTTTTACATAATACAGTAAGATGCTAACTTCCTTATCATATTAGTATTTATTTGGGGCCCAAAGAAAAAAATCTTAGATTCAAACTGCACCAAACTCCCAAACTTCCCTAATCTGAATTGCCAGAATATCCCAGCTTCAGACATGGTGATCAAATACCCCTGGAATTTATGGTGAGTATTCAGGAACAAAAATAGGGGTGTTTCTTTCCAATGGGTGTGTGAGAGTGATGCCAACACACAGAAAAATGTGCTCTTGTGTGGTGGGGAGAAGAAAAGAAAAATTTTACTTCAATCTCACATAGACCCTGCACATTATTCCACTAGAACCTGGCCTCATTCTGCCTGCTCTTTACCTCAAAGGTTCATCTCCCAAGCTTTTAAAATAACTTGCTACTTAAATAATTTGAAACCTAAGCTCCTGAAAAAAACCAATTGTGATAATTATGTCAGGCTCTGACAGCATTCAGAGATGGTGTTGACTGCATTTTCTAGATACTGAAAGACTTTTCACTTCTGAAAGTGGCTAGAAATTCTGGGTTATCTGTGTTACTAGACCAATTAGCATTTCAGCTATGTCCAACCTAAATCCATTCAAGAAAAGCTGAAAAGTAGAAGAAATTGCAGGAGATGGTGGAAAACAAGTTAATAGAAGTTTAGGACACAGTCCTAACATAAGGACACCAAGGATGTTACAGCTTCTGCTGTCTTGCAGGCAGACTCACTCATGCTTAAAATTCTGCATGCTCGGAGAAACACAGAAATGAAGAGACCTGCAAAACCTGATTACTCAATTGCAGGTTGTTATGTGGTGACTGTTATGACTGTACCTGCAAACCTGCAGATGCCACTAATAGTAATTTTCACATCGTGACAGATGATACCTCTGTGAGACCAAAAGTCTGGTGATGAAGTCCAAAGATTAGGATTCTTTAGAGTGGCATGAGTTGCCATTTCAGGAGCTGGATTTTTACCAGTGGTTTTAAAAGTATGGCCCGTATGATCACAACACTCATATCTTATGTGGAGTGATGGGAAGCAGTGGAGGATTCTGGGGTTAAAGGGTGCTGCTGAAAACTTCTGGGACAGCAGAACCCAACTGCTCATCTGGACCCATGATCTGTTGCATAGCACTGTGCACATCTGTGTGTTCTACAGACTCCATGCTCATTGCCCAGGACTTGCCCTCTTCATCCAGAAATGTTGTTTCATAAGACTCCACATGTGTCCTATGGACATCTTGCCTTGGTTCCTCATACATGCCTTTCCCATCCTCTGGAAGGCTGGATGCATGAGGTACAAAAGTGCTCCGAGACCCCTCGATGGGAATCTTCATCTGCTCACTGGAGGTAGGTTCTTGAGACAAATCTGGAGATCTCATGAGATGCTGGGTGTAGATACCTTCTGACAGGGAGCCCGACTGAGTCTCACTGTGCACGCGCAGCCAGCGGTGCTGCCGGCTGAAGTAGTTGTAATGTTGGTGTTTGCCCAACTTTTTTTTCCCTAAAAAGCCCAGTGGCTGCTTGGAACTGGAGGACTTGTCCGTGCTTTTTGGTGTAAGCCCTGCCATTGTCAGACTGCTCATCTGCTCTGTGCAACATTCAGCACTGGTGTCCAAGGCACTGCTCTCTGTCAGGCTTTCTCTCAGTGCTAGGCAGGGCTTCATGTCGTGGACTTGGAGCACGTTGGGTGCGCTGCCACCCAGGCCACTGCCAGCCTGCTGGGAGATGTCCTGGGACGAGGAGTAAATCAGGTCAAACTCCCTTGGGCTCAACGCGTCGCTGGAGTCGTAGTCGCTGTCGGTTGGGAGGAACACCTCGGAGCAGCCTTCCTCATCCGAGCAGGGCTGGGAGTCTGCAAGGAAAACTGGTCAACACTAACAAGGCAAGTTCAGCAGAGAAATGGCTTAACTGTCATTTATGTGGTTTTTGTCTTAATGTTAAATTTACAGTGCTGGAAATGTATGTGTGTTTCCTCTGTGGAATTGCCCTGGGCCAAGGTGATGACAAAGTCAGTCAGGGAGGATTTATCAGGGAGGAGTTACAGATGTGTTAGGCAGGTGGTAGCAGAATTAGAAAAACCAGAAAGAATTAATTTATTATGTTAAGGACAGGGAAAAAATTGAATTTGAATTGGGAATGAGTTCTGAGATGATCTGTTTTCTTTTATCTTGATTCCACTAAATTTCCTAGACATGGAGATTTGGGAGAGAGAAAATCTCTAATCCAGTTTCTGTTTTTATTAAAGATGTGGGTTGACTTACTCTAGATTTTTATCTCTGTAACAGTGAGCAGGGTGCATTTATAAGTGTGATACGAGGCTCAGGGCACAACATGGAGGTTGATAAATAAAAACTGTCCTTTTGGCCATCAGGTGCATTATGTGTGTTCAAATCCAAAACAGACACATGGAATTCAAATGCGAATATTTGGACCAAATCCCACACTGGCATTGAAATCACTGCTGTCCTTTGGCTTCAGTAGGATCAATCATATAATAAATAGTGGTATGTGTGATAGAATAGATTGATGCTCCATAGCCTTGGATAGTTTGTCTTAGATTCCAGGAATTAAACATAGATTTTACACAGCGCTGACTGTTTGCTTGAAGCTCGTGTAAATTGCCACAGATCCCAGCAGTAATGAATCCAGGGTGTGCAGGGCAAGATAATGCTGCAGTTTGCACTCTGCCAGAGCTAAGGATTATTCTGCACTCAGGGTCTCTAATACGGGGGAAACACAGCTTAGGGAGGGGTGCTGAGAAAGAGCACCACAGTATAAGGCAGTGGAGCAAAGCACCAGCCTCTTCTGGTTTCTTTTCTTTTAACCTCATGAAATCGAATCAAAATAGATTTATTAATTTTCCTTAACTGTATAAAAGTGCCAATTTGAAAAAAACTCAAATTATTAGTACTATAATGGTCATGACAGTTGTTTAATGCAGCATCTGTTTCTTTTGTTTTCTACTGTTTCATTTACTTGTTGCTTAAAGACAGTTCAGTAGAATGATGGTTTATTTTTTTCCTCCAAAGTCCTCATTCTAAATGGGTGTTGCTGTTTCATTTGCTTCATCTTTATTTGCTGTGATCCATTTCTTTAATCAGTTTAATTTTCTGGCTATGCAGAGAAGCAGTAATGATCAGTGAGGTGGGTACTTATTTGTGTAATCTGTGTAATTCAAAATGCTTGTCTAAAACACTGAGAACCCTGAGATGTATGTGAAAACAGCTGGTAAACTGGACTATTGGTGCTAAAATTTGCTCTATCAAAACAAAGCAAGAGGGGCATAAGAAATAATTGCTGCAAAGTAGAGGAACAGTCAAAGCCTGGAAAGAAAATGGCTGTAATACCAGAGAAACAGAAGTTGGCAAATGGAAACTATGGAAAAATCTGAGTTAGATTCTGTCAAATTAATGAAAACTATGGGGAGGAATAATAGATACATGATTGATGAGAATGGATCAATAGCTTTTGCTTAGCATATAATTTCTCATCAGTCTAATAAAACTCTGAATATGTGCACAACTAATACACAGCCGTTGTCAGAGCTCCGAAGAGCTTTTGATAATGTTCTTTACACAGGCTCTGCAGCTGTAATTGGGATGAAGAGAAAGCTTCCTCCATATAAAATATCAGATTGTTGGTGTAGGCAACAAATGAAGCCATCAGCTTTCACTGTGGATGGATTTTAGTGGAATTCTGGACATCATGGAGAAGCCTGTGGTAGCATTTGTCCCTTCCAACCTGTTCATTAAGTGATCTGGAACAGAGAGGTGACAAAGTTGGCTGATGATGAGCAGTTATTTTAAGTAGCTGAAAGTAAAAAATGATTGTAAAGATTGTAGAAGGATCTCAGCATACTTAGTGGCAAGTGTTTGGTAAAATGATTGCTAAAATACCTTGGCAAATGTGGGAAAAAATTTACTCCTTTTATAAAAAGACATACAAGAACTGTTATAATTAAAAGTGAGTTCAAAGAGTGTGCTTGGTGAACAAAGAAAAATTCTCTTACCATTCACAGCTTTTCTCCTCTGCATTCTGGGCTCAGGGGAAGGGGGAGGTGAAGGAAGACAATCTAGATGTGAAGAGGTGGAGCTCATTTTCTTTTGAGAGTGTTCTTCTGAAAGATCCACAAACTTCTTTATGGGCAGGCCTGCTGCTGGCTGCTTGTATCTTGCATACTGCAGTGCTTCTGTGATCCATCTCATGTCCCTCCAGATCTCATCAATTTGCTGTGCAGGAAAAAATAGAGACAAAATACGGTTAAGTCTGAGTATTAATTCTACCTAAGTAGAATTTTTTCAAGAGCCCACGTTAAGTCTGTAGTCTCTGCCAAGAGAGAGCAGCAAGATCCCCTGAAAGAACATTCAGACTGAGGTGGTCTGAACTGATTTTGGTTAAGAGGTACCTCCATCAAGAATGTGTAGGTAGGAGGGGTGAATCCAGACCTGAAGTCTGACATAGAAAGAAAAAGAAAATTGTATTTTGATGGAGTAAAAATTTGATCAGTTTGTAGCACTCCTGGAAGTTGGTTTGTTACTGTACTGGAATAAAAGTGAAACTTCTGGAGCATCTTTGCAAAGCCAAGTCAAAGCAATTGCTCAGGTCAGACCTAGTTTTTAACAAAGAACACACACACATGTTGATACATAAATGGATGGCAGAAGCACAGCTATGAGCCACACTGCAGTTTCTCCCTAACCATTTTAGTCTGCATACATTTTAAAACTATAAATCAACACAAAAGCAGTTCTAACACATGCCTGTTGATGGCAATAAGAGACAAGTGCCTAAATCAATAGCAGGATGTAGCTTTAAGTATCTCTGCAGAGAGGAAAGATCAGTTTAATGTGAGTCTGAAGAGTCTTTTGATAATGGAACCCTTTCAACATCTTTTAACATCATCTTCAAGCCATTCAAGATCTTTGATGGCTGAGCAAATGTTGCAGCCATCAAATGACAGTAGCTGTGAGTAAATACCCTCCTGCTGCAGTGTCCTTTCTAGAACTTCCCTCATACTTTTCCTACAGAAGGTTCTGAATTTCAAGTGAGCCTTCCTATGAATATTGCAGTGTTTGAGGGAAGCTGCTTTGCAGTTACACAAGCTACACTCTGCAAGAATGGAATGAGAGTTCTGAGTCAGTAATGGAGAGGCAAAAGTGAGGGGTACTCTGTGCCAGTGACAATTGTCAAATAGGGGAGTGACAGAGGGATCAGAGAGCCTGCAGACTGATATTTGAAGACAACTCTTTTAGCTGGAGATACTTCACAAAATGCATATTCAAAGTGTGAAATTTACTCCCAAGGGATACTCTTGATGCCAGATTTGCTGGGGTAGCCCCTGATGAGCCGTGTTAGAGATAAGATAGCTGGATAGCTGGATCTTGGTTTTGACTTAGTATGGCCATTTTTATGTAAAGGTGAAATCCCAACTCCAGTGATGTCAGTGCAAGTCTTGCCACTGAGTTAATATGAGCTAAGAATACACATCAGTAAGAATAGCAAATGGTTTAGAGATTAATTAGTAATCCTGCATAATTTCAAGACTTCAGTGTAGCTCCATGAAGAGAATTCCAGTTAGCAAACATCTCACCTATTTGATTTTAGAGATTTTATACATCCTTTCTGTGATCCTCCCTCTCAACCACAAACAAGAACCATCCTGCATGCAGTTTATTAAAATGTAAATCCTGTTGGTTTTCCCCTGATGCTGTTCTTTTACAATTTAGAAGCATTTGAAGCACTACATGATATCAATTACAGCTTAACTTCAGTGTCAGTTTCAGTGTCTACAGATTTCTTTCCTTTCTCTGTAACATTCTGGTAAAGACTCCAAGTACCTTATATTCTGGTTGGGACTTTTTTCTTCTTCTTCTTTTTTTTTTCCTTTTTTTTAAATGATTTTTAATTTTCAGTTGCCCTCTGACTCCTTTTCAGAGCTGCATTTATATAGACTCCCTTGCTCTTTACAATGTTTGGTTTGTGTAGTGACTTCAACACTGTCTTAGATCTGGGATCACACAAATGCTCTTGCGGTTTCGTGGTCACCATTGAAGATTGTGGTATGTGGTGGGCTGAGATATTTTTGCCAATAGGTGGAATACAGCTGGTTTTCATTTGAGAGGAAACCTGACAAGCCTAATACACTGTCACAATAATTCAGCCCAAAACACTGAAGTTTAAAATGTTCTCCCATATTTTCCTGGTGTAGATATGTGACTCGAACACTTCGGAGAAGAGGAACACAGAACTGTCTATACAGTACCTGCATATTAATATAGAACTGCTTGGGTTTGATGTGAAGGATGAAATTTTTCCAAATTCTCCTGCACACTGTGAGAAAGCTAGACTTTGTGAGTGTGAGAATGGGAAGGGATTGAAAGTACAGTGGATCTTCCCTCTTTGCCCTGCTGCAGGTTGCCAAAAGCTCCTGGACAAGGCAAAGGGGGTCTGAATGCAGAACAAAGAGAAATAGAAATATTATCCTCTTGTTCGTAACTATGGAGGGTCAAATGTCTTGTCAATGGGACAAATGGTTGTCTTAGCCCCTATTCCAACAGAAGATAGGTTGAATATTAGGAATCTAGAGCTGTGAAGTTATTTGCACCTCTCTCGCAGAAAGACAGGTCAACCATACCCATAGACACACTCTGAAAAGTCATGAGCTTTATTTATAAATAACCAATTACCAAAATGGTTTGCAAAAAGGACAGGCTTTGCTATACTGCACAATGGGATGTGGCTCAAAGAGCCCTGAGTTGAGTCGGTAAAGTCTTGATTTGGGAACAGTACAAGAAAATCAGGATGAAAGACAGAGAATAGCAGTGCCACTGCATGGTGCTGGCCAGGCTCACAGCTGCTTTTGGGGCCAGCTTGACATATGAAATGCAGAGCTGTTTTCCTGAGTGTGATATTGTTGGTGGATCTAGTCTGAATTTTCATTTTAATTTTTCAAATTGCCACATTATCACAGTGAAAAACGCCCCCAGTTCATACAGACAAAGAAAAACTCTTACACAAATGAATGCCCAGACATGGTGCTAGCTTACCTCACGTTAGATGGGAGGGAGTTTTACAAGCAGACTGACACATTTCTTTATAACAGTCTAGTATAACTGTCATTTGATTTTACCCATAAAAATCCTTCTATAAAAGCAACAACTAAGGAAAGCATGTTCTGGGTTTGAATTTCATAAAAACAGAATTGCACTTTTGATACAACTGCTCTTTTTATGATGTCTGTGAATAATTCTCCATTTAGATTTCAAATTACAGCCCCATGCAATTTTTTAAGAAAGCCACCTTAAAATCTCTTTGGAATAGTCAGAAACAGACTATTACCTGTATGTAGTTTATAACTTGCTGGTGTCTTTGTTTGGCTGCAGCGACTTCACTGTCTGAAATTGCTTCCCTCAGGGATTGCTGGGTTTTCAGAGAGTCCAGCTCTATGACAGCAGAAAGGCGGCAATACAGGCTTATAAATTTTTCCTTGTAACAGCAAAAATGAACTGTGAAAAGACCAAGTGCAAAGGAAAATTGTTACATGCTGGTTATGAAATATGAAATCCTTAACTTTCAGAACACAAATTTTATTAAATACAGTAACTAACTCTGGGTGGGTTTCTTTAAGCTAGAAATAAATAATACAGGCTTCAGTTCTCCTCTCGTTTACACTGGATTTATTCTGTAACTTCACTGATTTCAAAAGAGTCATTTCTAGTTATATCTAAGTGAAGGGATAATCAGGTCCTTAGTATGCAGCTCCAGAGGCTATCTTGCCCTTGAAAGTTTTAATCAGAAAGGCTGTTTCTGAGGCTTTTATAGCTCATCATTTCTTTTATCAAGAAAGTAGTGACATGACTGGAAAATGAAACTCATACTTTATTTTTTTTTAATTGAGTGTTTCAGAAAGAAAGGATAATTTTGAAGGCTGATAACTTTCTCTGGGGGTAAGCTGGTTTAAATCAGGAACTTCAATGTAAATGACTCTGCAGGAAAAGCATTGCAGTGATATCACACTTTGGGGGAAACAATTAAAACTCTTTTAGGTGTTACCACACATCATTCTCTGAACTCTCCTGCAGAAGGGTAACACAGAAAGTCCAGATATGACCTCTTGTTTTGTGTAATTTGACTTTGGAGCAGCACAGAACTATCTAGGTTGTACCAGAGGTAACAGAACAGCTACAGTGCCATGGAGCTTTGCAAATGTTAATTCACCTGGTGTGTAAAAGCTACATTATTCCAGAACCTGCCACTGCTCAGGCAAAACTGAGCAGTTACCTCTCCAAATGGCAGTGCAGACATACTGAAACTTGCTGAGGGAGAACAAATTTTCAGAAATACTTCCCCATTCATTGGTGCTGCAGTAAATGCAAACATACAGCATGATCTTGTTAGAGCAGCGAGTGCCAGTCGGATTTACTGCTGCTGCTCTTCTGGATTGGAGCATGGCATTTTTCAGGGTGTTCCAAGTGTAAAACACACATATTCTTCTCATCAAAAATATTAAAGGAAAAAGAAATGAAAACAGTCCCATGTCTACTTATCCCTTACAAACAAGATGATTGAGAAGAATTTGTTGAACTGAGAGATCCGATCACAGAAACATTGTTAGTATTAACAATAAAGGCCTGATCTGAACATAGGAATCTCACAAAAAAGAGTGAAAGAATGAATTCTACCTTCTGGTTGCAGCAATGCCTAGATATTGCAGGGATCCAGTGTGAATAGTGTGTGGTCTTACAGTACATATGCCATATGTGGTGGACTCTTGAGTGAATTACAGCCGCGGTTTCGGCTCCAGTGCTGAAGTTTTGAGCCTTTGTGGTTTTAAGTCAGACCCTTTAATGTTACTTTAACAAATGTTACTTCAACATAGTCTTTTGTGGTTATGCAATTATATAGTTGGTAGCCACCAGCTAATGGGGAATGGAAGCTTCTAATATTTGAGATGTGAATCACAGTCACTTTATAGAACATCAGGGATACATATATAATAAGTCATATTGAAATGTCATCTGCCTTTGGCTAGAGGATTGCTTACTTAAAAAAATACTCAAAAGTGAAATTCAGCTTTCCATACTGTTCTCTCCACCATGAACTGCTTTCCCACTGCAGCAACATCACTGAACAGAGAGGGCTGCACCTGTAATGCCTTTTGGGAGATCCCTCTGTTGCATGTTTACCAGCGCCACACCATCCCATGCAGGCTCTGTTGATTTGTCAGACCCATGCAGGCTGTGGCCCTGAAATGAGAGGCACTCCTGCCCCTGGCCTGTGTCCCACCTAATGAGAATCAAATAGTCTGCACAACCTCTAGTGAGGGGATTCACTGTGTCAGTGATTAATATGCTCCACGCATTAATTTGCATAGCAAGGCAGTAGGCCCCTCTCACCAGGAGAAATGATGTGCTCCATACTCAGAGGCCAATTGGTTGGCTTCAGGGTGGCACATCAGAAGATAAAAGTCTGGCTTTAGGGCACTGCAGCCTTGGCTATGTGACCCAAAGCACTGAGCTGACTCTTCTCAATCAATTACATTAGCTTTCCTTTGAAGGGGTAACTTTTCCTTGGCAGTCTACACCATGTATTGTGTGGCTGTTCCACTCATAATCGTGTGGCAGCTGGGCTGGCATCTGTCCTCCCACAGCCAGCAGAAATCCCCAGAGCTGTCACAGGCACCACAGTGTGCTGTGGCTGATGTGGCATAAACACAGTGCTGTATTCCTGCTGGATCCAAATGAAATTTGTGTTGCTGGGTGATGGTAGGTCATGGATTGAGTTGTGACTGCAGAAGCACAGGCAAAGCAAGACACTCCATTAATATCTAATCTCCTATATAAATGATTTGAACTGCACTTGGCACTGATATGCAGGAGACACGAAGGTAATGGTGTCACATAAACACCTCAGAGGGACATTAATAGGGACACAGTTGCCACTAGAGACCTTTCCTGCAGTGGCTCGTGGTGTACTGACTCGATCAGTTTTGGCTCATACCTTTCTCTCTTCTCAAGGCAGAGGAAAGAAAGATTCCCAGTTTTACAGGCCAGAAGGAAACAGAGCAGACTGATGTGTAAGGCTCAGCAGCCCCCACACTTTAATATTCTTTCTATTAAGTCTTTATGAGCTGCTTTTATGTGGAACCTTTTCTTTTCTCTGTGGACCAAAGAAGAAGAAATGAGAAATAGAGGACCTTGAAGCTAAAGCATCTTATGCCTTCTGTGAAACAGCTGGAAAACTCTGTTTTGGGGAATTCTTACCCAGTCAGCAGTGCAGTGGAAGAAGAGAACTGAATCTGCTGCAGTGCAAGATGTGCTCCCCAAAGAAAGAGATTCGAGTCCAGTGCTTTGGCATTTTTCATGACAGGCTTTTGCTGCACCACAGCAATAGAACAGTCTCCAGCATTTTTCCAGGTATCAAAAGGAACAAGATGTCCCTCATGTGGGAAAATCAGCTCTTTCACAAAGCTGAGAAGGAGTCAGACCTTGAGTAGGACCATCTGCAATCAGGATCTGCAAAAATCCCTGTTACAAAACCAGCAATTATCCTTGTGACAACTTTGAGAGATTTTTTTTTGCATCTCCTGTCACACTCCAGCCTTGCTGTGTCGTGTGTAATTTCTCTTGGGGCTGTGTTTTAAAGAACATCATCTTGCAAAGAGGCTTATAGACATATAGTGGATAACTGTGGGCCTTGCTGTCTGCTTTGCATTTCAGTAACGATGGCTACAGTAAATGCTTTAACCACCCTGCTCCCTCTGTAACTTGTACACCGTTATAGGGAGCGTTGTTGCCAAAGCCATCATGTGATTTATTGACTCTCCACTGGGACAAGGGGGAAAACAGATACAACTTTGTGATTTTATTATAAGGAGACTGGGTTAATATTTCTAGGTGAAGCAAGCTACTATACCGAGTTCAAACATCTGAAGAGGGAGGTTAAGAAATCCTGAGTGTGGGATGTAAGGATTATTCTGTCCTGGGGCAGTGCAGACGTCGTCTGAGGCGGGGAGCAGGAGAAGAAAGGAGACATTGTGACCCAGTTCCAACACCTCCTGTGTGTACAGACGGAAGTGCTTAGCCTGTACAGGGACACGCGCGGGGGAAGGAATAGGAGAGAATTACAACATGGCACTTATATAAACAACACCCCAAATGATATAAAACATTAAAGAAAATTTGCACAACATCAAGCTCGGAATTTTTATAAAACGTAAATATTTGGGGCGGGGGGTGGTGGTGGCTAAATGTGGGTTCATGTCACTACATAAAATAAAGATTTAAAGCTGCAATGTTCCACATTAAAACAACACACACAGGCACAACCCCCCTGAAAACAACATTTATGTTTCTTATTAGGCAGAAAATGATCACATGCCATGTGCTTTTCAAGATTATGATTGCATAATTATGTGAAAACATGAAAATGGATTCAATTAAAAACCTTTAAGATTCAATTTAGGGTTGGTTAAGAGAAATATGCAGCTCTCCCTCAACACAGCACTGAAAAGGTTTAACAAGTGCTGCAGCAAGAGAAAATGGCCCAGGCAGGAGTGGCCTGAGGCTGCTCAGATCTGCTGTGTGCAGCACTGCCTTCTGCCCTGGCTGTGCCCCAGCGCCACTGTCCCTGCTCCTGGTCACCACAAAAATAATAAAAATACACAAGTAAATCTGTGGAATTAAAAATTCAATTCATTAACATAAAAGTTTGGTCCTGAGCCATCAGAGCATTTGCATCAGTGTTTTAACTGTAAGGTCATGTTGATGTCTGTCTGTCAGGCACAGTAGATGAACTCAGATGCTTGGCTGAGCTGCAGCCTCAGGAACGTATTGCAAAGTGATTTCTGTATTGCAGTCCTTAACTCTAAAAGAAAAAAACCAGTTGCACAAAAGCTATAACCTCCAAGCAAATGCAGTAACATAGAGACCTGTACAGAGCCCTATTGAATTAAGAGTGACTGACCACAAGGCAGCACACCATCTGTCTTAATTTTGGATTTACTTGAGGCTTACTTGGCTCTTCCCAGGCTAGAAGGTGCAGCACTGATGGATTCCTTTTTAAAAGCAAAGCCTAAACCTTTCAAAATCAAGAAGTGTAGAACCAGATTAATTTATTTTAAGGCCACATCTTTCTAGCTGCACAAACAGACCTTGAAGTGAATATAAAGATGATTTACTTCTACTTTAAGACCTCTTTACCCTTGCAGACCAAAATAAAATGGAATTAATGTAAACAAGAAACAAACTTCTTAGCTTATTTTTTCATGGACCTCTCACATCATAGATTATTCTCCTTGACTTTATTTATTCGCATATGCATTTCTTGTACCTAACTGTAAAGCCAGAAGCCAGATACCTCTCCTCACCCACAGCAATCTGGAAGTCTGGGACTGTGTGTTTTAGAAGGGGTACATTCATCTGTGTGCAAAAGGACAGCAAAATGCTGTGTCATTACCAGGCCTTTCCTACATCCTCACTCGAAGCCTCCCAAAAAACAGTCATTTGCTGTGCTTGCCTGGAAAAATGCCTCTTTTTCTTTGTCAGCTTGGTAAAGGTGCTCAAAACTACTACTTTCATGCAAAAGTGCTTATTTGCACCTGCCTGAAGTTGCACAAATAAGCTAAAAGATGCAAAAATAGCAGGTAGTTGAAATTTGTCTCCTAATCCTTGAATACTCACATGTCCAGGACAAGAACTGTTTTACTGAAGATGTTCCCCCTTAGAATAATGGAATTCAAAACTTCTCTGCTTTGCTTTTCTTGCAACCCTGACATCGAATCCCTGCTTGTGAGTGACACAGTTTGTAGCTTTTCATTGCGTTCTTAAGAATGGGGTTTTAAAAAGGTGATAAATCCCACAAAGGCAAATACCTGATGCAGAGGTAGATTGATCTGTTTGAGGAGAGCTTTCACTGCCGTCTGGAGCTCATACAAGAACAACTGAGTAGGGCAGTCTGAAGTATGATCCATACTTTCCACAGATTCTGAGCCAGAAAGTGTTTGGATCCATTCCCACTCATCTCTGTATGTTGAGTCAAGTTAAAATTAGAAATATAACAACAGTTCAGTGCACAAGCAGGAATTTGGTGTATGTGCATTTGGGATCTGTTGATCGTTTAATTCTCATAACCAAAACATTCTAAACTTGCAATCTTGATTGAAAGCTAACTTTGAAAAGTTTTATTTTTCTAGCATGTGTACATCAGGCTGAACATTCCTCTGGAAGTCCAACTACCTTTGAAATATTTCAGTAAGGCTTCTCACTTCAGGTTTTCTCCTTCACATTCTTCATTCCCTATCCACCACAATATTGTAAAAAACATGCATTGGAAATTGCTGCAATTAGCAGGAAGTTTGCTCTCTGTGAAGGACAATCTTCTACTCACTGCAGCCAAAGAAATTCCTGCTTTCCTCCACATGTCTCTATTTGAGACCTGATAAACATGGGAATCAGAGTTCTGGATCCAACCCCTAATTCACCCTGCCCAGTATTCAGTTTTGAACAGCAGCCAGCATCAAACATTAAAAAAAAGGAATGTACAGGAAACCTCACTACAAGACAAGTAATAGTTGTGGTATAATCTGTTCCTAAATAAAGATCTGATCTTAAACTTCAAGAGTCAGGGATTGTTATAAACTCTGAAGCCTTAGGCTTTATATTCCTTCCAACATTGTTAGTATTCACTACAACATTCTGGATATCCTTGGTATCTATGTAGCTATCCAATTCCTTTTTCCTCATGCAAAATTCTCAGCTGGTTGCTGAAATTATGGGGATTAAAAAGCTCCAGGAAAAAGTCAGTAAAATGTCTTGCCCACTAGGCAAGGACCAGGCAGTACAAAGAGTGCCCTTGCCAATGGATGAGGGAAGCAGTGGACAAGGGGAAAATGGCTTTCCCAGAGCACAGCAGTTTGCTGGCTGGTTGTGTTTACAAATATGGTTTTCAATTGCTGTGTGTTTGCTGTGGTTTAGGGTGACAAACCAAAGATATCACACAAGAGAATAAACAGAAAAATCCCCCACACCAACAGCCCACAGTCAGCAAAAATCCATGGAAAGGGAGGCACTGAATCCACTGAAGGCTGTGTCAGGGCTGCAGGCTATGATCTTCTGAGCAGGTCATTTCCCCTGTGCAGAGCTGGAGTAACCACGGAATTCCATCCTTAGAAACCAATGGACCCCTATCCAGGAGTTCTGGGTGGGCCTTCAGACTGCTGGGAAAACTCAGGTGCACCTGTTTAGCTCAGCACAGATCTCTGGGATGGCACACAGCAGAGCCAAACCCTTCTGCTACACGCCAGAGCCAAACCTTGCTGCCACCTACAATTTTGCAACAGCAGAATTGCCTTGGCATTAACATTTAATCAATTGTTTCCAACCTAAACCAACTGTTCTCTGTGTGTGTGTGTAACCATATCTATCTATTCACTTACTTGGAGACGTTGCCGTTGTCTCGGATTTTGACGTGGCACAGGACGTTGGGCAGCTTCTGCAACACAAGCACTTTGATCTGATCCACAGAGCTGCAGAGTTTAAGGTAACCCAGATACAAACCAGGAGGGAGGCGCTGCTGACTTCGTTTGTGATAGGAAAGTATGTCCTGTTTTAAGGGAAATGGTCCTACATTAAAGTCTCATATTTTTTTCCACATACGCAGAAGAGTTTGGGAGGAAAAAAAAAAAAAGCAACAAATGTTATTACAGCTCTCAAATTCAAAAATTTAAATTTAAAAAGCATTGAAGCACATGCTTAAGCATATGAATAATCTCTGGTACTTTGGGTGTGCTTGGACAACGTCTCACTTAAAGCCATATGCAGGATCTCTAAGGTCTCCATGTCATGCAGGAATTGGCTCTGACAGCCTGAGGTTTCAATCTTCTGCAACTGTGGTGTTTAAACTGGCTTAAATAACCCCCACCTCTGCCTTCTGTCTGATCATTTCACTGGTGAGCTGGGTCAGGGAACCAACTCCTCTGAAAAACAACTTGGGAAAAGGAGCAGTTGTTTTTCAGCCGAGCAGTTCCCTGGTTCAGGTTTGGTTCGTGGCCACCCAGAGGGAGCAGAGCAGCCCTGAGGAAGAGCTGGGAGAGAGGGGCTGCAGGAGCCAGGACTGTCCCCAAGGAAATCCCAGCCTGCATCTCTCCAAAACCTGCTCTGTATCACCTGCTGCCAACAGGAAGATCTCTGTCAGCATGGGGGTTGGTAGTTTGCAGAATTGAATTAGTGGCAGCATTTTCTGAACAAATGTCTTTATCAACAAATAGAAGAAATTAGTAATGATGGTGAATTTCCTGAGGCCAGGAGATATTTTTAGGGCTATGTATAGCAGTCCTCCAAAACTACCTGAAAAATGATGTCTGCTGCCATCCATCCTGAGAAAAGTGTGCTTCTGCAGTGGGTGAGGATTAAGACACCTGGCCCTATGCCTTTACTCTTGGAACCATCAAATTATCTGCCAGTGCTATGCTTGGCTCTGACCACTGCAATTAGACCCTCATTTTCACAAGCACTTCATGAACAAAATACCCACTCAGTGATTAAACAAGTAATAGAAGAAAGGGTGGGCATTAGATAGGAATGTGTAAACCATTAGGGGAACATTTTTTCCACTAGGATCTCTGTGGAAATCCGATCAGGCCTGTATTTTGCTTTTTCTAATATAAACCTTTTGCCCAGATTGACAATTTTCTTCACCTTTTCTGCACTGTAATACATTAAATCTAGCATAGATCAGGTAAATTTTATTGTCTTTTGGAAATTTTTTAACATTCCTAAAGCCTGGTAACAAGTATTTTGATTGCCTGTCACTTCCTGGTATGAAAAACAGAATCTCTGCCCAAGAAAAGTGCCTCTAATTCAAAAATTTACCACAGCAGCCATCACCTTATGGATGGTGCTGAAGAAGGGACTCAGACAATGACTTGTCTTGTATTTTGGGCAACTGTGCAAGAGTTTTAGGGAGATTGGCTGCTGTTACCTACTGAAAAAATGTATTAATCTTAACATGAACTGTCTCAGAGATAATTCTTGAAGGGCTGAACCCCCATGGCTCTCAGTGATGGTAACTGAGCTGAGTGTGCCAAACAGCTTTTGAGATCAATCCTTGCCTTGGCATTTTTCTAATTGCAAGTCTAGGAGCATGTGATGCAGAAATTAAAAGAAGGGTTATGGTCAGTAAGGAATTCTTTAGTGGCTATACCAGGCTCCAAGGAACCCTGAACCCCACAGAACAAGTTTATTAAGTAGAACAGTAAAGTTTAAAACCTAGCTTTAGTTTTCAGGGTTGGATGGAAAAATCTTATGGAGTGTAGAAATTTTAAGTGTCTGTATAGGTGCTTAAGAACATCCCAGAGCATTTTAAAGCTTTTTATATCCCTTGCTACAGAATTCCATAGCCTGGTTTCCCGAAATCGATAGAAACAACTATTCTCTGCTAGGACTTCGAAGTAATTTCTTTAGAATCTCATGGATATTTTGCATATTAGGGATGAGATCCCAGACCCACTGGAAGTAATGTAAGTCTTTGCTCTCAATGGGAGCCTTGCCATTTATTTTATTGGGCACTGGACTAAGGCCTAAAATTCTACGAGACGCTTCCAAAAATCAGAGCTCTGGCACAGGCTTTACAAAAGCAAATAACACACAGCAAGAGAAGCAAAGCACTACCTGGATTGTTATAAGCAAGATGTCTAATGCTGTTGGCTCCTCTGGAGTAGAAAGGGATTTCCTCTGGCTTTGTAGTTTGGATACCTGCATCCATTTGCCATTAAAAAATGAGTACAGGCTCTCCACTTCTCTTACAGTAACTATAAGCATATTGCCGTGTCGATCCTTGATTGGCTCATAAAAAACTCTGCCTAAATTGTGAGTTCCCAGCAAATTCTAGAAAACAAATATAAAATGAAAGTTATTTATCACATATCAGGAGATTATTGTTTGAAATGTAACTTGGTGCTCATTGACATCAGTCCTACTGCCTTCACTAAAAGTGACACACTGTGGTTCTCAAACCCTTGCCTTACAGCCATATCATTTAGTGGCAAAAGTTTTTCCTTTTTTGTTTGTGGATTGAGTTGTGGTTCCTCTGATGCATTTGGTCCAGTAGTGCTTAGTCCAATGTTTATTGGAGAACATCAGAAAGACTATTATGACCCAATGCCCTTGTAAAAGACAAATTAATTCACTTATTTACTGTGAAGAAATTAACTTATTTGGGCCAAACTTCCTAGTTTTGCTCAGTCATGTAAAGATGAAGGATGCAATTTTTGAAAGCACTCATTGTTGGTCTGCTGGTGATTCCTTTAATTTGAACTTATTTAAGAGCTGGGTGATTAGCTGAACCTTCCCAGAACTAAATGTCAGAGATCACAGAAAATTCTTCCTCTTTCCCTGAATCATTCATAACACTTTAAATGTTTTTCTTTTTTTTGCTATGTTCATTAACTTTAATCTCCATTCTCTGTTCCCTGTTTTAAAATTATTCAGACTTTTTTCAGCAACAAAAGCAAGAGACCCTCATGTTTGTGCTGAATGTAAATAATTCTGGAGCTAAACTGTGGAGTGTGTTTGTGAGAAGCACAGGATCTGAAGAGACACGGACCCTTTTACTTCAAATACCAAGAATGTGCTAGACAAAACAGCCAGAAACTAACAAAGCTACCAGGGCAAAGCTCTCCAGGAAAATACGTGAGGATTAAAGAAAAGTAATTTTAAAAGACTCCACATAAAATACATATTTTGGTCAAAATCCCTTTCCTCGCACAGTAAGGCATCTGCTTATAGGTGCAAACACACTCAATCCAGTGACCAGCCACTGAAGAGATTCCCAGATGTCTTAAAGAAAAATGCCTAACATTTAAAATATGCTCATTACTTTGTGATTTTTCAAGAGATCTACAGTAAGCTGGATAGGGAGAAGGGTAGTTTGAATTCACAATGAAGCACATTGTGTCTTTAGGGAAGTGCTGTACATTAATTTAATGATGTAAACTGATAGATTATCCTGAAATTAATCATCTGTACTTAGCAGGCAATATTTACTTATCAACTTTAACATTATAAAAATGTTTATAAGATCTCAGTATTCAGCACAGTGACTGGGTTTGGGTGGCATAACTTGTCTGTTTTAGCTTTGTTCATCCCCTTCCCGTGCAAACTGTTGGTGTCTGGGTAGCACCTCTCTGCTGTCTTTTTTAACTGTTCTGCCTTTTGGAGTTTGTCTCCTTCTCTAACTCTGGGTGTCTTGAGTGTACATTTTGTGCTAATCCCTGTGTCTCCAGCTGGGGCATATCCTGGCAGTCGTCCTTAGCCATCTAATTGTGGTGTTAATCACTGCAGCATGTGAATGTGCCCAGATGAAAACAAACAGTTCTTTACTGTCACTGTGTTGTGAATGACATTCCAGCGCAGGGAATGGGGGACCTGCTAATATCAATATGGGACTGATTCATACCCTAAAAAAGTTTTGTGTCTGCTTAGCTTGTTGCCCCATCACTTGTGCTTTGTTTGCTTTAGCTGTCTAGGGTAACAACAGGCAAAATTGCAGTCCCTGTTGTCTCTGAATCTACTGATCTAGTCCCTGAGCAGCTGCCTTATCACTGATCTTTTCCATTCTGTCCTAAATTCCTGCAGAGTCAGTCTATTAACTGCCTCAATAAAAAGTATTCAACCATATAAACTTTATTGAGATCCTTCCACTGGTGGATCCCATTAGGCCACACACCGTTAGAGGTTGGCAGCTGGGTGACAATCCCTGTGTTCTTCAGGGACCAAGCAAACAGAACAGACATTTAGAGCAATAAATTTGGCAAAACTTCAGCAGAGCAATACACCACACTGGCACATTTGCTGTGTCTCTGTGTTTCCAGCTCTGCACTTTGCATCTCTGGTAGCAAATAAAACCACAATGCACTGGGAGTGTTGGGTATCTCCCAGTGCAGGATCTGTTAAGGGGATCTGCACAGGGGGGATGGACCCGAGCTAACCAGAGGAATATGTGCTACCTGGGCTGAGCCAACCACACCAGGGGAATATGCAGCAGATATAATTAAAACTTTCTCTAGTGACAGCTCAAAGCACTGACAAGCAGCTGCTGCTTAACACAGGTGGTCCTCCAGTAAACGTGCAGCAGGCTGGCATTGATATATTTTGGGACGCTTTGGGGAAATCAGTCCAGACAGGTGCTTGCCCAGGAAGGCTGCTCTCCTGCACAGCATGCTCTGCCAAAAGGTGTGAAACAAACCCCACATGCATATTGTAAATAATGGCCCCACAGTGTGTGGCTCTCCCAGCTGCTGCAAACCTGGTTATTGTGCTGACACAACCTGTGGGGTGACATGTGGCCAGCAATGAGGACCTTCAGCAATGCCATGTGTGCATCACAGATTTCCTGGGAAGCTTTGGTGACCTCAACAAAAAGTAGAAGTGATGCCTGGGTATACTTTTTCTGCAACAACAATGCACACAGCTTTATGAAAATGTATTTTCCCACAAAAGTAACTGTTTTAATGAAAGTGTCTGCCTGCCATCTACAGATTTCATGTTGCTGTGAAACCCAGCTTCAAAGCTTTACAGTAAGGTAGAAGTGTTCTGCTGGAGAAAGTGTAATTTCTATTTGCATAACAAGCAGTGAATTGAGACACAGAAGGGTTTAAGTGACCTGTTCAGTACCACTCAGGTTGCATCTCTAGCAGAGGCTGGAATAGAATGGAGCTTAAATGCTTAATTAATAGATTATTAATTAATAATGAATAGGCCTATAAGAGGCTTTTGAGCAGCAAATATTAGGACTTGAATTCCCAATCTTCAAACTCACAGGCTTCTATGTGGTCATTATTTACTCACATTATTACTGGTTCATATCTGTTTCTTTGTCTGTTTCTTTTGTTCTTTCTTTCTATTGTTTCTTTCCTTTGTTATTCCTATTTATTACTTTTAACGTAACCCCTTCCTTTCAGGCAGGAGAGGCTCAGTGTCTCATTTCACTGGAGATGAAAATGTTGCTCCAAAGAACAGTCCAAGGGACAGCTGGCAGCTCTGTCCCGTGGAGACCAGAAAATCACCGAGCTAAGAGCCAGAAACATTCCATGGGACCCACCTGGAGCTGTGCTGCTGCTGAAAGCATCTTCTGCCTGGCCTGGAGTGCTGTGGACGAGGACACAGACACAGCCATGTTCTGCCTCAGCCACCTGATGTCATCCCACATGCAGGACAACTGCAAAAACACATCCACTTCAACCCGTTCTTGTTCTCAGCATTTGCAAAAGCAGAAATGATACTGAAATGCATTTTGGGCTTGGAAAAACCAGTGGATACTGCACATTTTGTGTTTCTGCATATGGCAATCAGCTGCCTGGATAAACACGACACAGATACTGACTCGGAAACAGAAGGTGTTCTGTAAACATCATGAATCTTTTTCAGTTGATTTTGGACTATTTTGCAAAACTGATTTATTGTTCTTTGGGGCATAAAAAAAGTAGTGTGAAGACAACGTGAGTGATGGCACAACCACAATACCAAAGCTAAAACCCCTGGTTATTTCTTTAGGCTCTTGCTCTAAATGTCCCTAAAACCTTTATGTACCCACATAGAAGTCACTCATGTACATACAATACATGATCACTCACAATCATACATTAAGAGTTAATTTTGTCACTATCACTGGCCCAGTCAGGATTTAATCCACATGAATTGTTTGTGGAAATTGCATTTAACATGAGTGAAAAAGCACTTCATCATTCAGCTTTTTAATGACATCAGTTCATACATTTAGAGTGATGAGCTAAGGCCTATGCATTGCTAGCAACATATTTGCAGAAGCAGTAGATAAAATTAGACTCCCATTACCTTTGTGAACCACAGGAAATCCTGCATAACTGAACTACTGTGAGAGTCATCGATTTCCACAATTGGGATTTGATCTTCATTGGTTACTAACAAATTGTCTTTGTAAAAAAGTGTAACAGCTAAGTAGAGTCCCCTAAAGAGAGAAGGAAACACTATCAAACACCTTTCATGTCTATTCACATCTATGCCAAATTTAGTCAAAGAATCATAGATGTTAAGTTCTGAGGAGACAAAGTGAATCATCTGGTCTAAAGTTCTGTGTAATATAGGTCATGCAACTTCAGTCAGTGAATTCTGAAAAATATATGGGAAGTTTACCTCTTTAGATGATGTGAACCTACAGGAATCTAAGAGATTATGGATCTGTGCAAGCCACGGACATCAGTTTTAGTGAGAATTTTGCCAGAGTACACAGTACACAATGGAGGCTTTATGCCCTTTAGAAATCAAAAATTTTACTAAAACTTATCATTAATGTGCTTAGTTCTGCCTTCCTTTACTTCAGAGCAAATCTGAAGTAACTCAGTTGAAATCAGGTGGATTATTATGGGTTTACATTTGTATAATTGAGTGTAATTTGGCCAACATATCTGCAAACCTGTTTATAGAGATCATTCCTTTCAATATTTACCCCCACAATTAGTTACATGTGCTAAGTAGTTATTGCAGGGAATTTAAAGACTCTGGAGAGCTCTTCTGAAAGAATCAAACTCTTATCAAAATACAAAGAAGAAAAAGCAAACTGAACACTCCTGGCAACGAAAGAAGAAATAATCCAGAAAAAGCAACTTCCTTTTGCTAAAACAAATGGTCAGGGCTGAGGGTTGGGTCGCAGTGGGCTGCAAACCCAGCTGAGGATATCAGAGAGTTCTACGTGTGGAGCTTGTTGCCAGTGGATCAAATGTTATCTGAGCTCTCTGCTTTATATTATGAATGAATAAATGTTGTAGTTTCATTAATGAGCAGCAACAGAGGCAGTGCTTTCAAACAGCTCAGTAGATGCACTTTGGGTTTGCACAGAATGTTTCACTCTGTTAAAATTCGAATCCATTTCCAAAAGTAACATGGAAGAAATTCTATTGATTTCAGTAGGAGCTGCAGCATTATTTTCCTGTCAGCTGCACCAGTCGTACACATCTGTGATTTTAGCAGCTCATTCTGACCAATTGCTGTCCCATCAGTAGTGGCATACTCACACATATTGCTAAGGTGCTTTTCTCTTATACAGAACAACTGCTAAAATTCAGAATGTCTCGAACACAGAAGGAATGACAAACCTTTTCAGAGTCTTCACAAACTTGTTTGATGAATGGAAAAGGTGCTTCAGGCTTCTGGAAACCGATTGCTTGCGACCAACATTTTGTAATTTAGAACTTTCTGAAATGGGAAAAAGAAGCAAACCAAACCAGCTCTTAAATTTCAGTTAGTGTCTCATAAAAACCCCTTTGTTTCATGAACCACGGTACTAAATTTCAGACAGTGCCCATTACATTCCTTTCAAAAGACAACATTTAGCAAGATGCTCAGATGCAACCCTTTGATGGTGTTTTCATTAACTTGGTGATACAGCAGCAGATAATTTCCTTACTTGCTGCAAACTCAGGCAAGATAAAGCTGTTTTGCTCCAAGGCAAGCTTGAACCAGCACTACACACTCTTAATGCTCAGAATGGATGGGAATTTGCAAGTGGTCTCAAAAGCCCAAGAAGGGATTTGAATCATCAGCCAACATTTGAGGGTGTTCTAATTTCTGAATTTCTTACCACATGTAGCTTAAATTTCTAAGAAGTGAATAATTGGTGCCCTGGCTGTCACTGACATCCCAGCATCACCAGTGTAACCAAAGGAAAAGCTTTAAGGAGATAAGATTGAACTTCATCTTTCTGTGTATCACATTAAATGCATTTGATTTTGCTTGGGTTTTTTTTTTCTCCAATCACAACAACTTCCACTTATGTATTGCCTTGGAGCTTTCACAGTTACCTTTGCTCTGTGGTAATCTGGGGTCCAAGGAAGAGGTGTTAAACTCCTTTGTTCACTTCATGTCAAAGCTGAGACCTGCTGTGTGCCTGCCAGCATGTCTGGGCCAGCTCTCCAGTAGAAGAACTTTATAAATTCAAATATTGTCCCAATGTTCTAAGAAAATATTGTTAAGTTTTTATACTTCTTCACTTTGATGAATTTGACTTAATGTCTTTCCTTCTCTCCTGCATGGCCTTGTAAGCCAAGGAAATATCTTCCCATGGGAATTGAAAGCCATGAGTTGTGTAACAGCTGTGAACACCTGTGTGCCTGTGAGCAGGTTTGGAGGGGACACCAAGGGATGGCAATCAGGGACATGCAGGACTTTATAATGCACTGGCACTTGTTGTCCACATCTGGATTTGAAAGCAATGGACACTTAACACTGTTTGGGTTTGTCTTTGTTTTTTTTTTTTTTTTGCAATGTCTGTCCTGTTTAATGCTGTTGTAAGAGAAACAGCAGAAATACGTAGTTTGAAAAATCGAGTTAATTCTTCAGAATTGACTTATTTGCTGTGATACGGAAAGAAAGACAAGATGAAAAATGTAACTGAGAAAGTTCATCTCAGTTTTCCAGGATGTGACTGTTTATTTGGATGAAGCATGGATCCCCATCCAGACTGAAGTGTAAAACATTCTGAGGGACACCCTTCTCCAGTGGGAAAAATCCATGACTCATGACTTGCTGAAAGCTGCTGATCATCTGCTGAGGTGTTCTCAGAGTATTTCCCACTTGCCTTGGGTGCAGATTAGGAGGTGCCTGTCTGTGTCTCCCTAGTGAGTTCTAATTTTTACCATTTGAAGAACATCTAAATTTGCTGTTGTCAAAACCCCATCTGTGGAAGTGCTCAGTGTATTTTTAAATGCTGAATAAATTTGCACCATGATTGGCACATTAAAAGCCCCAGCAAGCAGACACATTGTTAGCAATAATTAGTGCTCTGTGGAACAGTGAGTACAAAGAGAACAAGGTTCTTTTGGGGGTGAAATCATACAGCTCAAATATATGAGACTTATTAGATCATCAAATCCATTGTCTTTCCAGTGCAAACTTGTTCTCCGTGGCATATTCTCCAATGCATTCTTCAGCTTAAACAGACTCATCCAAAGCCATGATTACTCCTTTGCTTTCTTTTCCTTCTAAAAATATTCATTTGTCTTTTTATCCATATCTCCTCAGAAAACTGTTATTTTACTGTGAACCTTTTTCAGTGTATTGTAGTAATGTCAACCAAATGCTACATGAAAACTCCTGACTTACTGTTTCCTTTTTCCAAGGTTAAGACAAATTTAGGAATGTAAATTTCATTCTGATTATTTTCTTCTGTGTTCCCTCCATCTATACACAGGGAATGGAGGAGGAAATTACTGAAGGCAAAGCAACATAATTCTGTATAAAACACCCAGAGACTGCAGCATTAAAATAAGAGGGCACATTACAAGTGAAATATATGTTATTGGGCTGTTCAGTGGTTTGGGTTTAGTCCGCAGCTTTGCAGAAGCCAAGAGCAAAAGAAGTAATGTAAAACTAGATGGAGACTCTGAACTCTCCTACACTGCTGTTTGCTTTTGTTTTACAGTACTGTGTGTCTAGAAGCCAGAAAACATGGAGCTGAGATTAGAGGATAATTTGTATCTGCAGGAAATGGAACTTTGTTTGTTGGTTAATTAACTAATAAATAACATAGAGTAACCTTCATGGAAAAGCACCAGTAGCAACACAGTGAGTTCTATGAACAGATGATACAGCAACTGAGCTGTGAGCTCTTTTAATAGAAGCCTGGGAGTGAACACATAGCAGCCAAGATAGGAGAATTTCCAGTGGTTAGATTTAGATTAGAAACATTCAAACCTGGACTGAAATAGGCAATTAAATAGAAAGGTGTATTTATGACATTGTCAACCTTTCTCTTCAAAGGTAGAGGGTGTATAAATATTTCTTTTCACTTTTTTATGTAAATACAACCCATAAATAAAAACAACCTCTTGGAAGAACAAGAACCAAGTTTCCCCCTCAAGCTTGAGTGCATCTGGGGTCTCTTAAATTCCCAACCTGAACTTCTCAGTCTATAGCTTGGTTCTCAAGTCTACTTTTGTATATTCTCACAAAGAATTATAATCTAAACATCTTAAATGCCCTGTGGAATCAGTGGTCCCTCTCTTTGCTAAATTCATTTAAAACTATATGCTCTGATTGTGAATCAAATTAAAATGAGAACATTTTTATTTCACCTCTGACTTGTCTAGTAAAATGCATTTCAACTGAATTTCAGAAGGAAAATATCTGGTAAGAATTCTGCTGAAGAGGTGGGTTCATTTCTTAATGAAGCATCACACAATTACTTAATCCACTCTGAATTGTTTGGACAGAAAGATCTACAAGGAAAAAAAATACTTAAAATATATATATTTGAAGTGTTGCCAGGACATGCAATTGTAGTAACTCAGTTATGATAGTCTGTAGCATGGTATTATGAAGACAAATGGATGACTGTTATTTATAATCATCAGGGTTTTCCAGAAGATTAAACATATGAAAGCAAAGCTTCCTAAGTAATTCCCGAGGAGATTTCATCATATCACAGAGCAGGTTCAAAAGCAACAGCTGATCTAATTCCAAAAGCTCTTAAACTCACTGTACATTCCAGTGTATTCTTCCTGGTATTTTTGTAAGCTTGTTTTCTCCAGCCCCTGCAATGCAAAGCACAGGGCAAAAGGCAGGCCCTGAATGAACAGACTTGGGCAAAGGATCTGCCTGGAATGTGGGCAATGTCCCCTCCCAGATCCCACAGGAGCGCACAGCCTCGCTCCTCCAGCTCCTCTGCGTGCTGAGGCTTTTGCCTGCTTTGTTCAGGTAATCTCAGGCCTTTTAGATTGATTACCCTCAGTTTTTTTCCACCTTCCTGTCACTCGTCCTGCACTGTGCCTGAGCAGTGTGAGCAGTGTGAGCAGTGTGAGCATCCCGTGCAGGAATCGCTGCGGGAACGTTCCAGGTGCCTGGAGCCCAGGTTTGATCCCAGCTCTGCTCTCACCAAGCTCTGATCTGTGCAGAGCCTGATTCTGCTCTCACAGCTCATCAGTGCTTGCAGCAGATTCAAGGACCTTCCTCAAGCAATGTCCAGCTGTTTAGTGACAGCTCTACAACAAATGGGGCAATCAGAGATCACAGCATTGGCATTAACCAGTGTGGTAAAGGGAATCGTGGCAAAGAACAGCAAAATGCCTGGGCAGGTGCTCAGACTGTGTGTAACAGCAGGGCCATCCTGTCAGTCAGTCATGCTAATTCACATTAATTAAGAGAAGAGATCAAGCCTCTGTATTACATGAAGTGAAAGCTGTTATTTGGGGTTTTCATACACAGCAGCTTATCTCAGACCCTTGATCAAACTCAGATTCCGCTGAGGTTGATAAATACCAGAATAACATTTCTGAGCCAAAGTGATGTCATAATTCTTACTTTTCCTGCAAACTCTGTTTTGATTCCTTACCAAATTAGTGAAATAAAAGGGATTGACATCATCAAATATTTAAGGCAAGTTCCAAAGGTTTTCCTGTCATGATGCCATCCTGATTTATCCAAAATATACTACTGTGTAATGCTGGCATTACAAGCAATTACGAGATTTTTATTTGGTTGGAGGCAAGGGTGTTGCTCAAGCTGACTCCACAGTGTGATACTGCCCCATGTGAGGTCCCACAGCCTTTCAGGCATAGAAGAAAATGTTCTGAGCTAAACACATTTTCTGTATTGTTGTTATTTATTATTCAAGGAAGAGGTGTTAGGAAATCAACAATGGAGTTATCTGTGCTCAGTTTTGAGACTGGGGTTAATTTCAGGAGCAGTGGAATTTTATAAGCACCAGGCACTGGTGTCAGATTCTCAAAAGGAGGGATTTTCTGCATGATGTTTATAACTACTTCTGTTCTGGACTGCTATGTCAGTAAAACAATTTATACTAAGAATATTTTCAGATGTTCTATCACTTACTGCCTGTTGACTGGGAAGGTGGCCTGAAAGACCTGAGGTAGGCACTAACTCCAGAAAGGGTACAATGAAAAAAGCTTTCTTTAATGGCACAAAAAGCCTTGTAAGAGATAGAATACATCATCTGTATTTTCAGTACCAAGACCACCTGCAAGTGATAATGCTTGCATGAATTTTAATTAGAGAAACAACATTTTCTTGCAATATCTCCCTTCCCTTTCCAAGCACCATAGAGGAATAGTTTAAGTTGCTATGGTTACAATGGGTTGTGGCAGACTGTGGATCATTGTGATGGTGACAAATATGCACGTAAAGAACAAAGGCTGCATCTTTTCATTTCAGCCAGATGATTTTAGCTCTAAGTATTTCTATGATTTTAAATCAATTGATGCAACTTGACATAGCAGTCATACTAGGTGAAGAAAAATGAAAACTTCATGATAGTTTAACTTTTCATTTTAGAATAAGGCCTTTTGCAATGAAGCATTATTCCTGTTAGAAGTTTATTTAAAGAAAATATATAGTACTTTTCAACAACCCATATAGAACAGGAGTTTTTATATATGCTCCATAAAGAATGCCAAGCTGTTGCCTCGGCTCTTGAGCTATTAAAGGCACAGTCTGTTTCTCATGAATGAAGATTGGCTGAGATTCGAACTCTCTCCCAGTTTTGATCCATTCTGTTTTGAAATGTAGCAATCTTATCTTCCCACTGCATTGTGCAAGTATTTTTCATTATGGATTGGCATGGCATCCACTTAGTGTCTTCCATTTAGGGGCAGCCAATTCCCCTCTTTTGATCCAAACCAGTTGTTAACTGTCTAAAGTCTTTCTTTATATGAAAAATCAAAAAAAAAACCCCATCCTTGAAACATTTTAGTGTAATCCTGTGTGAAAGTAATCTGTAAGGAAAAACAAATCAATAGATGTGTAGGGTATGGAGGGAGAAAGACTGTGCCTGTCTGTGTGCACGTTGTAGCTTTCAGATGTTTTCATCCAACTAATTTCAAGGGTTAAGAGCGAGATAGTGTGCTAAAGTGATTCCAGATGGGCCAATATTAATATCTTTCTTTTCCTGATGAATGAGAAGGTATGACCTAGTTAGAAAACTGCTAAAATTACAGGCGCCACAGAGGCTTCAGCTGGTGCCCTACCACACAGATATTTATCCTTACCTCTGCAATTATAGTGCTGATGAGCTGCTCGAACCTGCTGAAGGAGGTGTTCCAGGGCCTCAGTGTGTCCCCTGTGCCGAGGCTCTCTTCCACTGCAGTCTTTCCAGTCTATTGAACAAAGGAAATAAACAGAAATGGAACACAAAGGTGCAGGAGAGGGGCTAAAAATATTTTCTTGCCTCTGGTACTTCTCGGCTCTATAGGAGTTTTACATCTCAGCAAGCAGGGGTCGTTTTTAAGTCTGTTGTTACTTGTACATTGAGTTTTCTTTGCCTTGTGCCAACTGGGTAATTAATCATAATGATTATTAACAAAGAGCTCACAACCAGCTCTGAGAAGCTCCTGTAGTGACTGACTTGACAATGGCTATTTCTCTTCATGAATGGGCTCTGGTGCTGCAGTCAGGGCTGCTCTCAGCCTGTCCTGACACTCAGCCCCTCACCAAGATCACACAATGCTCCTTCTTCCACTCCTTCCAGCACCAGGAGGCTCCACAGCTCGCCTGCGGTTCTGCAAAGCAGAGAACAAACATCTTCCTACACCAGAGCTTGCCCTGTCACCAGTGGAACATGCTTGGAGTAAAATCACTGCTGGAGATCTGCTCCCAGCAGAGGATGAACAAACTCTGGCAGTTCCTGCCCTGGAGTCCATGGGCTGCTCAGCAGTGCACTCCTGAGGCAAAAACCTGCTGTGTCTGTCCCACACACCTTCAGCCTCCAAAAGACTTGGTTTGCACTCACTTGCTGCTAATGACAATCTCAGTCTTCATTTTAGAAAAACAAAATAGGAAGAAAAAACTGTGTGTGTCAGAAAGGAGCTCTTTAATTCCAGACTTGGCTATTTTCATACTTTGATTTTAATGAGAAAAGCGCACTGCACCCATTTCCTGGCCCAAAGGAATGGTGGATCAGGGTATTAAGAGATCTGTCTGCACAGGAGACATGCTCCCATCTTGCTGGCATGGAGGCTGTGTATGTACTCACAGCAACCAGCAGTTTGCTCACTCACTAAATATACAGATCCAGTTTCTAGTGCAAGTTTGGAGTCAAGCATTCCTTCCAATGGGCTCACTATGCCAGGGATATAAATACCTGTTTATTTACATGTAGTGTGGCTGCCAGAGTAAGCCCCATGAAAGGCTGGAAAGAGAAGACATTTGGTATCCTGATAGCCTGTGGGCAGTGTGACAGCTGCAGAGGGGCTGTCCTGTGTGCTCTGTTCTAATGCAGACATCAGGGCCAGCTGCATTTGCTGCTCTGTGTGTGGGGAAAATGTCCTCAGATCTCCTGTGAGCAGCCAGGAGGGACCAGCTGGAACTCTGTCCAGTCTCAAAGTGCTTTGGTGTTATCAGACTGGTAGAGTTTCAAACAACCTCCTGATTCCTCTGTCCCAGTGGTTTCCAAACATTTTGAGCCTCCAGATTGTCGACTACCTTAAAAATGACACAGAAACCAGACCAGCTTCCCTCATTGTCCATCACTCACCTGCTAATGAATAAACCTAGAAATGTTTCTGTCTGCTGGGATTTCACAGAGCTGCTGCACAGCATTGGCCAACACTTTCCAGGCTGCTGTTGTGTGCAGGGGAAACAGGAGGACAGTGGCAAATGCTCACTGTCACACACAGACACATCTCCAGGGGTGTCACCAATCTTTGATGCTCTGGGGTTGGACTGGATCAGCATCAGGCCCTGAAGCTCTCCTTTCCCTTGCACATCCTTCTGGCTGCTTCTGAGTTGTTACAGGCAACTCTGTAGAGCATTAAAGTGTTCCCATTTAAATTTTAGCTTAGGGCCATGTTTTGTTATTCAGCACTGGTGTAAGGTCAGCTTGCTGCCTCCCTGCCAAGCAGAAATTGCTGGTTTGCAAAGCCAGTGGTGAAGGCAACCGTGTGAATAAGGGACTTCTGCCCCCAGTAACTGCAATGGTAAATAACATCTTGTCTCTCTAATGTGAGTATTATTTAATGAAAAGGTTTGCATTTAGGCTCTGTTTGACTTATTGTAAAGCTTAGCACATGGCCCTAAACCCAGCAATTCCAGAACTTTCTGTACTCCAACACCCTGAGACAATGTACAAGGGGAATGAATGGAATTCTCTCCGTAGCTTTTGTGCTGATCCACTGAAGTCTGCAGGAAGCTTTTCCTCACACCCCAAAACTCTGGAACTGGCACATAATGTCAGATTTCAGGTGGTTAGTAGCAGGGGGCTATAAAAAGGGAAGAGAATGCAATATGCTCAAAGCAAAATTCACATAATACAAGGCTGCAGTCTTAAATACCACCTGTCTTGCCAGGAGTGCTCCTTCTTTGGGGATATTTGGCTGAATAACTGGCAGCTACTTTGAAAGAATCTTTCCCCCAGCTGATGTAAATTTTGGGTTTGTGTGGCCAAGTCCTGTGTAGTTACACCTGGCTATAGCGTACTCAGTTGTCCACAGTGTCTTTTTCCCGTGATTGGAGCCCATTTTTGTTCTCTAGCAGAATACTTTTTTAGCCTAGTTCTGGTATGGTTCTGGAGAAAACACAAGAACAAAACTGAAGCAAAATGGGACAATGGTAATGCAAGAGCCTTATTTATCCAACCCTCTCCATTACGACTACAGAGAGTAGGTACAGCTTGTTATATTTTCTCACATTAGCATGCAAGGTTATTAAATTGCTATATTAGCCTAATAAAAGCTAGTGTTAATGCAATAAAAAGAAAAGTCCCACTTTACTGCATTAATCAATACAAGGGGAGCTGTAATACACTGAGCCAGTTTGGCAGGGAGCACTAAGTCTGGAAAAGCAACTAACAATACAATGTGATTATAATAGATTAAAAATTACAAATGACAAAGCATAGCCCTAAAGGAGTCTGAGAAAACCTGTCAGAGGTTGGGAAAGGAAAAAAAGGCTTTTGGACATTTCTGAAACATTTACAGGTTACATCCTACCACCATGTGTGTCCACACTGGAGTATTTTATGTACAGAATGATGTAAGAATGGTCCAGTGAATGGGATCTGTAATGCTACAAGGTAAAGCCTAAAATGACATGAGATGCATATGAGTGCTTTGCTTCTAGCAGCTCAGAATCTGGTTTTGATCCATTCATGTACTGAAAAATGAAGTTCCATATGTTCTTAAGTTCAGAACTCTCCTAAGAGAAAAGAAGATTAAAATATTTCTCTTTTTTTTAAGCGTTAATGACTAGATAACACAATGTTCTGTCAAAGGACTGAAGAAGAAGAAAAGCTGAGACATAAACATACTGATATTATAATTTTGCTTTTTTTTGGGGGGGGGGGCTGTTGGAAGGAGTTATTATTTATTTCATTCCTAGATGATATGACAATTACATCATGAACTCCAACATCACCAAGCAAACTGGGAGGGCACACAAACCCAACCTACTTGAAGGAGAAGCACACTCAGGAGTGGATTTGCGTGGAGGTCCCCATCCTCTCATGTTGTGTGCTGAGACACGGACATAATACCCCTGGCCCTGCAAATGGAAACAGCAGGAGTCAAAACTGTCACTGCATTCAACATCTTGGCTGTAACAACTGCAAAGCAGTCCCTCACAAAGATTTTTTTCAGTCAGAAACTTAAATAGCTTTAATAATTTAAATGCACCATGATAGATTGAAACATACTGCAGAGATTTGAGGACAAAGGTTTGAGACCCAGTTCTGTTTGGTATAAAAGAGATATACAAAGAGATATAAACAAATAACAGATATAAACAAAAATGAGAATGATTGATATCAACATGTGCATTCCTGGAAGGAGGAGGAGAGACAGAGTTGTTAATTGAGGTGTGGGTTATCAGAGGCAGGTCTAGAATTCTCTAGAGCCTTTGATGTGCACTGATTATCCCATGATCCAGAAAACAGCACCTTTTACTCTGGTCTTTCCCAATTTCCCCTGAGGATGATAACTCACAAAATGGTTCATGCTGTCTATGGCTTTGTGACTTTTGGATCATGGCTACCAGACATGCTCAGTCACTGAACATGTTGCTACAGGACAGGCTCTGCAGCGATTTCCAAGGGGCAGTGATGCAAATTCTCATGTCTTTGTTATCACTGTGGGGACTCGGCCATCAAGGTCGAAATGAGTCCTCTGGCACTCACCGTCCTGAGACCTGTGATGGAGCACCTCAGAGAGTGGAGATTGTCCATAATTATTTCACCAGCCAAAGGAGAAAAGTCTTCTGAAGAGCTCCATTCCACTAGGGAATAAATAGCATGAGAAAATCATGTCAGGTACCAGTCCAAGCAAAGAAGTCAAAGGACTTGAATCACTCACAGGTTAACTTTTCTCCTAGCAGCTTCCCAGTCCATGTGGATAATAAAAATCATGTTTAACAGTAATGTTTAGCAAATACACAGTAATTAAGTTATATCTCCGTGTATGGGAGACAAAACCAAAATATTGTTCAAAAGCTTTTCAGGAAAGAATGCTTAAAAATAGACTGCAATACAGATTACTTTGAGTCACCTTTGCCCTCATTTAAACAACTTGGAAAAGAGGTGAAGGAACTGGACCTGTTAATGCCATTTGGCAGTTTATACCTCCCTACCAACAAAAAGCAGTGGCTTGCATTGGATCTGCAGAGGGGAGCATGGGCAGAGTCCTTTTGGCTCCACAGGCCTACAAAACTTTGATCACCTACCCTTGGCTGATTTGGATAGAAATATTCTCTTTGATCCAGACACTCACTGGAGCCTCATGGTTGGTTTCAGTGGGTTCTGGCTCCCCCAGAGATCCCACTGGGATTGAAGTGCTGCTGGGCTGGCTGACCCTTCCCATCTTTCCTTCAGCCCAAATTGTGATGGGCACCCTCACCAAAGTGCTCCTGCCACTCCTGTTCCTGCTGAGCTCAGGGGCTGTGGAATCAGCAGTCCTGCTGTCCATACTCTTCCTCAGTACTTGCAAAAATCACTGTGCACATAAAATAGTGTTGAGCAGACTGTGAAAAACTACTGGGTGATTAAAAAAAAGGAATATATGCAAGTGAGGAATAGATGGCTGCAGGTAGGAAACCAGCCTTTTCTTAAATTATTCTTTATTAATGGAGGGTGCCATCCTGGTTAATCCTGGAGTCCTACCTCTGGGATTCAGTGACTTGTACCTTCAGATTCAAACTTCCAGGAAAACCTATAAAACCATAGTGAAATTAATCTCTTGAATTATTCTACAGTAGAAACTGGGAAATCTCATTAATTTCCTG
The DNA here is from genome assembly GCA_013399225.1 of Rhipidura dahli. Lineage (NCBI taxonomy): Eukaryota > Metazoa > Chordata > Aves > Passeriformes > Rhipiduridae > Rhipidura > Rhipidura dahli. The sequence goes on from VXAC01006272.1 coordinate 270,945, forward strand.
GATTTACACCAAGGAATTCAACATAAAGCTTTCCTTTATTTCCTAAAACCCATTTACAGAATAGTTTTTGGACTCTTTATTTGTATATTCATTAGTATTGGAGCTGATAATTTAGAAAAGATCAGAGGATATAGGTATTCTAATTTCAGCATGTGGAATTTTCATCTTCTGGCAGTGTCATACTGGTATTTTCACATTAAAAGAAAACGGCTTCAGAGAATTTCTTGTTCAGCATATACAACATGTAACTGCCAACACATTTTTCCAAAACAGCCAAGTATCAATACCACAACTCATTTTTCCCTCCTCCCCTAATTGCTCCTTTTCTATGATTGCATCTTGTGAATGCACAGCATGTTCTGCAACATTTTTGTGTTTGCTGCAATGAAAAGAAGATTGGTTTTCTATATTCTCGTTGAATTTTTCTACTGTGTATTTTTCTAGTTTTCCACGGGTTTTAAATACCTAATTACTGCCACCTTTAGTGAAAGCTATCTCTGCACAGTGGTAGGAAAATGCAGCCACTGTTGCAGTACCATATTGTAGGGTTTCGTTGACAGTTTAATTATGGAAATACTTAAAAGTAACATTGAACTTGATGGTCTGTCAGAGTGCCCATTGTAAACCATGATTTTCAAGGTTTCTAGCTCCACTTGTATTAAATCACTGCAGACACTGTACACGTGCTGCAGACTTAGATGTGTTTTCTGTTCTCCAGAAGGAGGAACCCTGTTCAAACTGCTGAACACATTGTCAACAGGCTTGCAGTCATTTCAGACACCCTTTTTCTTTTCAAGGATTCAAAGTGTCCCTCAGGACAGACTCTGCCAGCAAATCCTGCCTTCACTGGAACACCCAGGTGTGCCCAAGTGTCCTGCCCAAGAGAGGGGCAGAGGTTGGGTCGCACTTCAGGCAGCACAGAGCAAAAGGCAAGAGTGAGAGAAGCTGCTTTTGAGCTTCCCAAATTTTTAACTGTTCTATGGGCTGGAGGCTGCCCAGACATAAACTGGTACTTTGGGAGGCATACTGAAATTTGGATAGCTTACATAAATAAACACTGCAGCCCTGTCCTTGATGTGGGTCCCCTTCCACTTGCATTTGGCATTTAGGGGGAGCGCTCCCAATATTTAGAGATGCTGGCACACTGTCTGAAGAGGAGTTAGTGCCTTAATCTGAGCAGGATTGCAATCCTACCTGTCTGCAAGCCTGTGACCAGCAGGAGCACCACAGTACTGATGTTGTGACTTAGCAACAGCATGGCAGCTTCTTCTCAGAAATAATCAAAGACTGCTGAGTTCAGAGAGAGATGCTGAGTTTCTGAGGGGAGAACTGGCTGACTTGGCCCCCCAAAGCCATCTCAGGAGCAGCAGGGAAGTTTGTGAGGTTTTCTGATTGTAAATCACAGGGCTTTACTCTGATCTCCCAGGGCAAACTGCTGCCCCAGCTCGTGCCAGTGAGCCCCTGTGGGCTGGGTGACACTGGGACGTCCCAGCCCCTTGAGGGACAGCAGCTCCCTTGGGAGAGTGGCCGAGTGCTTGTCCTGTCACGAGGTGCTGAGGCTGCACCCCTGGGTGCCCCCTGGTCCCCCCACCATCCCATCTTTTGCTGGCTGCCAGGCTGAGGCTCAACTGTGCTTCTCCTTATGCAATGCCAGCATTTTGATTTTTTTTAGCTTAGCCAGTGGTGGCTGAGCCCCATGGAATTGAAAGCACAGGAATATGATATTAGCCTGTGGATCAGGTTATGGTTATCATGGTTGAGAATCCCCCTTTTAAAGGATATTTACCTAACAAGATGGTGTATCCAGAGTTACTCAAAACTTAATTTTCAAATATATTTATTTAAAAACCTCACTTTTGGAAAAAAATCCGTCCCCCAGTTTCAATAAAAATTTCCATAACTGAAAAATAAATATTTTTTCAACAGCTCTGTTGGAATAGTGCCTTCTTTTTCCCCTCATTTCAAAGTATATCTGTCATAAAGAAACTCATAACAAGTCTTGGAATTTTCTTTCTTACTTATAATTTTAACAAACTTTTTTTTCTCCCATGATTTTACTGACTTAAATGAGAAGAAGATGACATGATACAGCTTTAAAGAAATACAAATCAATGGAAATAATTTATCACTTAAGTTTATAACTCCTGCTCTGCATTTCCAGATTTCATCTCTACTGTAATGGTCATCTAAAAATAACACTCAATATCCTGCTATACTGATTCATTGGGTTAGAAACCTCCTAGGAGGATGTGGATACCAGTTTTCCTATTATATTGATGTGAAAATGAAGTAAGGAGAGGTAGAGCACCTTGTTCAGTCAACAGGCCCTAAAACAAGGGGCAAAATCCATGTATCAGGCTGGTGTTGCTCCCACTGCCTGGCTTTGTGGGGTGTCTGCAGCTCATCCTGGTACCAGTACAAAGCTACTCACCCACAGTCTTTCCCTGGTGATGAACCTGGGCCTAAAAATTATCTAATTTGTGCATGAGCAACCCATCATGAAGATTCAGCTAAATCTTTGCCTCCTTTGTGAGAGAGACAGTGCTGGGAGAGAGCAGACAGGAATTACCAACCATTTGTGTCACGCTGAAGTCCTTGGGACTTTAAGAAAGAACAAAAGGCTGCCTCACCTCGGCACGTAAATGCTGAATTATAAACAAGCTCAAGCACAGAAAGCTGAGGATGAAGAGGGTCCTTTATAAGAGCCCAGGAACAGGAGCTGGTCTTGTAGACTGCACCAACTGTGCTGTGAAGGACCTGAAAGCTGTTGGGTGAATTAAGGATGGAGCATGTTCCAGTCCTGTTCTGAACACCCCAAAGGGCTGCTTTGTTGTGAACGCTGAATGTCTTTGCTGTTGCGGCTTTCCATCTGACACTTCATGTTATGTCAGAGCAGGGCTTTTTTGTGTGTTTAATATATTGGTGACTATGTGTTTTAATGAAGGTGCCCTGTATTCCAGAGCTAGCGAATGCACGATGTGTTGCTGCGGTCGCCAAGATAAGTAGTAATTTTTAAATAAACAGCAGTATAAACAGTTACATAAAACTCATGTAAATTGCTGGCACATAATTTTAGACTGGCTTAAGTTATGTAACTTACTTGTGGCCAAGTTTTTTTTTCTCTTTTTTTTTAATACTCAATTCATGCACTTTAAAATAAAGCGAGAAGTTAATTTTCACCTGTTTCTTTTCCACTCACAACCTCTCTCTTATACTGAGCATGCCTTTAGCAGCTTATCAGAGAGATGGACAGACAGATAAAAGACAAAGGGAAGGCACAAAACACCTCCTGACCCTATTATAGATCCATTCAGGAAAACACCTTCTCCTGAGTCAAGAAAATAGCCTGAGCCACAGTAGAATTTGTCTCTTCTCTTGACATTTGTTTTTCCTTGCACTCAAATTATTCTCTGAATTGCTGAGTAGATTAATTACACCGAGGGATAGGAGTTCTGTTTCTGCTTGTTGGGGTCTGCAGAGTAGTGTATAGAGCTGGAATACTGGATTTTATTCCTGCATTTGCTACTGACTTGCTGAGTGACTTTGGGCACTGCATTCTGCCACTCTGGCTTTAAAGACAGGCTTGAGAAGCAAAAGTTCTGTCTCCTTCCTCTCCTCCCGTGTCCAGGGCCTGGGCTGATGGTGGTCTTATCCTGTTTCCAAGGGCCTCCAGACAAATAATTGTGTTATTTATTAGCTTCCTTTGAATGATAAAACTGACAGAGAGCACGTCCAGAAACCACTTCACGCCATTCTTTTCTGCTTGCTGATTTTGATGAAAAAAATTTTAATGATTTACTCTCATAATGCCTTAGCAGCTGATTTAAGGACATTAAACACTGACTGAATAAAATATGAATATGAATAAAATCAGGATGAAAGACCCTAAACAAATATTTATAAAACAAGTGAAGAGACCCAAACACCAGTGAAAAGTCAGAATCTGTTGGGTAGAGCATCACCAGGTCTGATGGACAACATTGTTTGCAGTATTTGGTCAGCTCCTCCTTGCTGTCTTCAACTGCTCTTTCCAGCCTGATTTAAGAAAGGAACCCAGTTTTTTCAGATTTTCAGTTCAGGCTGTGTTCATGCCTCTCTCATGTTTGCAAATCATCCAAGAAATGATAGGAGAAAGACAAGTTATACCAGCTGTAGGGACTACTGACAGCATAATGCTTCCATTAGGAAAAAACAAATGTTTGGCACTGAGCAGTTTGTGCAAACAGAGAAGTTAGAACACAGTCATGGCCTGGGACTTAGATTTCTAGATACAACTTAAATTAAAACCTGAGGTTCATACTGCTCCAAATACTAGTGTTCATTAGTTTGGATCTTATCTATAATTCCAGTTATTTCTGTAAACTTATCCGAGGCTCTTTGTACTGGGTTAGTAGAAGCATCAGTAAAGCTGAAGAGGAATGAAAAAAGATGCAAACAAACAGCTCTGTGCCCACCTGAGGCAAACAAAGCACTGCTGTGGCGTGGTGGGAAGGGGCTGCAGCGGGGCTTAAGGGCCTCTCAGCAGAACAAGACAGAACAGTGCAAGGCAGAGTACCAGGAAAAGCATCTCTACACTATTCCTAGAGGGCACATCTTCATTTGAAACTTCCATGGCTATAAATCTTCATGATACTTATTTCAGACTTGGGGGTTTTTTTAATAATCAAATACTTTATTTGCAGTAAATCCTCCTCCCAGCAGCTCTGGGCTCCTTTGCTTTTTACGCCTGCTAATAATAACCAATGATGTTAAATAACCTTTCTTGTGGCCCTGTTTCTGGATGTTCCTTTGACCCAGGCCAGAATACTCTATTTTATGTCCTGACATTTATGGGAACCATTATGACAGCAGGCTGGGTGCCAAAGACACATCTTTGCTTGATCATGGTTTCACTAGTTCATTTTAAAGCAAATCTGCATTATATAAATGATTTATAAGATACTATTTTTATTGAATTTTAATAAAATTCTCACTAAGAGAATATATATAAAAAAAAGATCTTTCTTTTCTCAAATATTTGATTAGAATTTTCTAATCCCAGCAATTCTTTATCTGTTTGCAATAAGGCCAGCTATTACAGTGCAAGAAGGAAATTTTTTCCTCTCTGTTAGTGAAAATGACATTTCTTACTAACACTTTATGAATAACTAAGAAAATGTGCCATGTGGGTGCACATTCAGCCTTCCAATGTGGGCCAGTGGTTAGAAAGCTACAATGGATTATAATAACAGCCAAGATTTGTTTCTCAGCCCCGAAATGACAAACATATCCCACCCTGGCCATGGAAAGAAAAGTAGGAGAGAGCATGTGTTAGAACTCTGCGAGGGGATTGGAGAATAAATGGGGTTCTTATGCAGAGGCTTCACATCCTAGAAAAGCTTGGCTTGGATTCTGCAAGTTTCCCCTCCCAGTGGGCACGTTTGACTCCTGTAATCGCTGCAGCCAGAGCCAGGGGGAAGCTCCTGCCCGCAGGGATCGCTCGTTTGTGTGCAGCCAGCACGGGGCAGGCTCAGCTTCGTCCCAAAAGGTGACATTAAAATCTAATGAATGATGAGCAGCTGGGGAAATGCAAACCAAAAAAATAATCTGTCACAATGCAGAAGGCAAAGCAGATGTGTACAGCGTGGGGAACAAAGGGAGGAAATACACAGATGCTAATTCAAGTAATCTGTTGAAGGGGATTCTACTCCTTGTCTGGTTCTCCTGTGGTGTCAAGAGGGACTTTGCTGCATAGATGTTGATTAACCATATTTAAGGCTTTTATTTCTTTATAAACTAATCCCCACAGTGACTTAGAGAGCTTGCACCTTCCCTAGTAACGCAGACAGGTGTTGCAGGCAAAACAGCCTTGATTTGGGGATCTTTTACTTTAATTTATTGCCAATTAATGCAAATTTCTAATAATTAATTCAGAGTGAGAAGACAGTAAATATAATTAAAAAACCATTTAAGTGAACACCTTCCCATCATCTTTCCCAGACTGAACTTAATCCGAACACTTATCCTCCCCCTTTCCTACTGTCAGCTTCCCTTCTCTCCACCGTGGCTTTCACCCAGTGATGGGTTTTCCATCCCACTGAGGCATAGCCAGGCCAGGTGTGAGCAGCAACTGGCCTCTCCTGACCTCCTCCCACTCCTTCAGTGGCCCCTGGCTAATGGAACCTGCCATCCATGCCCAGCACTGTGCTCAGGAGTGAGCCAGCTGGGTGCAAGGGTGCAAACTGACTGAACTCAGACACGGGTTAAGAGGGGCTCATGGGTGAGCCAGCTGGGTGTTCATTAGTAAATTAACTGGGTGCTCACGCCCAAGCTGATGGGGTGTTCATGCCTGAACTAACTGGGAACTGATGCAAGGAAGCAGGAAACACTGCAGTTCATGCTCAATACACGAGGTAGGAGCCTGCAGCAGATCCCAAGGCCTAATTCCAAATTTACAGACATGTATCAGTTCTGGGGGTCAGATCTGATTACTAGAACAGGATCAGGCTTTGGTCAGGGAGGCAAACTAAGACCTAGACCTTTGATGCTTGTGAATGATCCAGAAAAGTTCATGATGGGCCAGAGAAGACTTAAGATGAAGCTGTGAGCAGGGAAACTTTGCCATAAATCCTTTGGAGACATTCTGACTTCGTTTAGGTCTTCAGTGAGTCTTCATTCCCAAATCCATTAATCAAAATAAAAATCAGGAACCTTGTTCAAAACAGAAGCTGAAGGTCTTGAGTCCCAGTCCTGCCACTGACTATAAGGAATTCACCTCTTCTATGCCATACCCATGAACTGGAAGCTGTAACAGCCACAGGTAAACGATTGAAAAAAAACCCAACTTAATAATTTTGGTAACTAAAAGCAAATGTAAAAGGCAAAACAGTCATTATCTGAGCCTTTTTCGTTAGAAACCAAGGCAGACAAAAGTAAAGCCTTTATGTCTGGGTTTTCTCAGAGCTATTCATCCTGAGCTGCTGTTCAAAATCCGTATAAAACACAAAGCAGGAGGAAAGAATGATTCAGCTGAGTAACTGGTGTTTGATTAGCTACATTAGTTAATTACACCATCACTTAATACATGATTCATGTTCAAAGGTGATTTTAAATACATAGCAAACTTAAATAATAGAAGTTCTTAAATTTTATGGTAAGTCCAGCACATACTACAGACATTGACAGGAGCTAGAAATAGAAAGGTTTGTTTTAACTTTTATACATTTCTGTACTGGCTAGGCATAAAAATAGAAGTAAAATTGCACAGTCCTGTTAGCTACCAAAATGTAACGTGCAAATAAAGTGCCCAGGAGACCTAATAAAATGCCATAAATGAACTACTGTAAAAAATATCAGACCACACCTATTCAGCAGGAGAAATTCAAATGTCTTACAAAGAAATGTATTCTCTTTTCTTTTCACGGAGAAAGAACTGTTTTGAGGAAAGAAAGAACAAGTTTCAAAATATACAAAGAAACTTTGAATAATAAGTGGAAAGGGTTTCAAGACCAAGAGCAGAATGCTGCTCAATTCCACTATGGACTGGACCAGAATCAAGCAGTGACACAGCACCTACTTTAGAGAGACAGAGGTATTATTATTAAAGCACTGTGTTTTCATAAGATTCACTTTGACAAGCATTCATTTCCACAACCAAGGTCCTTCTAGAAGTCAAATAAAGCACAGGCTTGCTGCTTTCTACTCAGACACTGCTATGTGAGCAGATAGTTGCCACCAAAGTGGAGAAATATATATATATGTATGTATGTATGTATATTTAGGTCTTTGAGGATCACTGCAGGGAGCCTGCTGTGGAACAAATCCAAACTTGGTTAAACAGAGAAGGCCAACTTTTGACAGACAAATCAAATACATAATTAAAAAATGTGGTATCTGCTGTTTGTATGTGCTCATGGGGACAAGCAGAAGCCCACACAAAATGATGAGATTATTTGGCTGGGAAAGGATCACCCCCAAGAATAAACCAGGCAGAATCACACAAAATTTATAGATTGTTCCTGGAAGATCTTTGAGGTTTTTCACACTGAAATCTTCAATGTAAATTTTCCATCGACCTGGTGAGGAGCCAGCTGGGAATCCCAGATCCAGGCTTCTTTTGAGCTCCAGAGCAGGTCTCAAACAGGCCTAGCCTGGCAGGCTCCTCATTCCTGAGCACAGGTGCTGACCCTGAGCACAAAGGCAGCTCCATCCATCCCTTAGCTGAGACTCACAATGACAACAGCAAATTGTCTGGTCTGTTCTGGACTGGAACTGGCCCATTTCATGCAGCCATGTCACAGCAGCATCCTGTGGCTGGTGCATATCCAGCCAAGACTGAAACAGTCACTTAGAGACAGTTTAAGTTATTCTCATTCAATTAAAAAAAAAAAAAAATCAGAAGTGGACCTCAAATTGCTTTGGAAGAAAAGAAGCAGGGAATGATCTTTTCTCAAAATTTAAGCAGAACTTAACTCCTTCTTTCCTGATCTAAGCCAACCTGGTTTCTTTGGTTTTGTGTTTTAAAGAGCTACACCAACTGGAAATAAAAATCTTCTCTCCATCTAAAATAAATCCTAGAAGGCAGCTGGGAAGTTCTGACAAATATGAAATACTCTGCTAAAATACCAAATTAAACAAAAAGGTAACCAAGGCTAAAGTGGCCTAGACAGCTCAGCACCACTATCTGGAAAATAACTTGGCATCCACAGCTACAACCAAACAGAGAAGATTAGCTTTGTTTGCTACATCAAACATGTCTTTCTTCCTCTCTCTTCAAACATAAATAGTTCCAGGTTCTAAAATAAATTAGCTCAACTGGGGTTATACAAGCTGTTTCATTTTTTTTTTCTTCAAAAGGGAGTATAGATGTTTGTTTAAAAATTGTAAATAAAATATAAACAGAGATTTTTCATTGCATGGTGATCCTTTCCAGTAGGTAATGATCAGCACCATGTCCATATTTCTTCCTTATCCTATACTTTGGGATCACAGTGTTGTTATGACTACTTCTGATGGGAAATGGATGAAAAAAAATCATGCAGTAAGAGGAGGTTTATCTGTACTTATTCACTGTAAAAGCAAAATAATAATCAGGTTTAAAATCCACAGAAAATAAGTGTGACAAAATTACTCAAACATTACTTACAATTTTTTTTTTCATTGAAAAAACCTGCTTTCTTTATATGTATGTGTTATGTGGAACATGTGAACCCTAGAAAAGCTGAGTAGGGAAAGAAAACGGTTCTTAAAAAGCACAGCAAGCACTTGCTGCTGGTCTCTAGGGGGATGTTCCTGGGAGCTGAGTGCTGTCTGTCTGCACTGTGCTGTCTGCACTGTGCTGCTGTGGGGTATTTTCCATGGAGGTGGTTGCAGAGGCACAGCTCTGGGATAACAAAACACCCTGCAGTGCCAGCGTGGTGGTGTAAACAGAAAGCTCTCCCTGCTTTCCAACTGTGGCAAGTTGTTTTGTGTGTCAGTGTGGAACGTTTTGATTGTGTTTTCAAAGATGTAAAACTAAAGCAGGTCCTGAGTACTTCCACGGTGGGATGTGAAGTTTGGCTCTAGGGCACAATTAACCAAGGGCAGGGGTTTTTTCCCTCAATATTACAGTGATGCTTCACATCCTTCCTAAAACTGGCTGGGATGAGGTGTCTCTGGCTTTGAGTCTTTCTCTAGCATGGAGCAGATTATTACTTTTATTATTGATTTATGTCATGCCTGTCTGCTTCCAGCCTCAAAACACTTTACTAAGTTACAATGTACTTAGGAATCATTTCACGTCAGCCACCACCACGCTGCAGCCTTCTCCAGAGGGAAACTGAAGGGAGCCATTAGGATGGTGCCTGCAACATTAAACAACAATCCAGGAGAGGAAGTAAAGAATACTCTGGCTCCTTAAAGCAATGGCTGAACAGAATGCAGTCACTGAGCTGCCATCCAGCTGGGACACCAAAGTCAATACCCATTCACCGTGTGTGGTTAAAATTAAATCTCCTAATGAAGTGAGATGGTTTTAGTGGTTAGAGAGTGAGTGCAAAGTATTATTCTCCTGTATGATTATTTGTAAGTTATACAGCTAACAAGGGAAAAGGTCACACAGGAAAACAGCAGACAGTTAGATAATGTTCCAAACCCAGTTTCTATAAGACATTTGGGCAAATAAAGCTTTGGAAAAAATATATTTAAAAAAAAATAAAAGAAGTAAAAAAAGATGACACAGGAAAAATGGAATTGGCAGTTTTTCACTGTTTTTAGGGAACTAAACTAAACTGAACAGAACTGATGTCAGTTTTTATCCCCTATAGTTCAGGTCCAAAGAAAAAAACATTATTAGTTTTTTTTAATGAGCAGGTATTCCCTGAACACTGCTGCAAATGCTCCTGAATTTTACTTTGCTTAGAAAAAGAAATGGTGAAGTGTTGAGGGGAAAAAACCCCACCCTAAAAGCCTTTTTTTTTTGTTGTTTTTGTTCCTGAATGAGCAAAATGCTTCAATGGTTTTCTGGACAGGAGGTTTATATATCTGACTTCTAAAAAGATCTTCACACTTTGTTATCAAGCTCTCTTCCCTGGGCTAGTAATTGCTAGCTGGTTCTAATCATTCCTGCAAGTGATCATTTGAAAGGTTCATTTTATGACCCCTCAAAGTAGCACAAAGAATCTCACTCTATAATGTAATAAACTATTCTACAACCAGTGCTTAATTAATTCCTAAAAGTCACCAAAAGGAGCTATTAATGATTTCTCTTTTTATCTAACCATAAATATGCAAGTCTCCTGGGACAAAGGATTTAAAAAGAACATTCTGGCAAGAGGAATGGTCAACTTGATAAAGCATGAAATGATCACCCGTGAGGGTAATTTGGAATACAGGGCAGTGCTACCTGGTCTGATCACAAAGTTAGGTCAGGTTGGATTAAATTTCTCTGAATTATGTGTTTACCAAAAACAGGACACCACCGACATGGTACAAACCAGGCTCAACCCAAACGAGCCTGGTTACCCAAGAAAAAAGTACTACAACCTTTGCAAAATTATTTTTAAAAATTAGCTCTGTTTGGGAATTTGCTTTCCTGTGACAATACCAAGAATCATTATAATTAGAGGGTGGGCAATATTTTGAGGTTATTTAAAATACAAATATTACGAAGAACAGTCTGTTATTTTCTAGAGAACTTTGGTGTTTTAGGAGCCCAAGTATTGTTTTCACAAGTAAATCAGGCAGTGGGAAGCTCTTAAATGAAATTTAGTTTCCTGGCAACATAACCCATTGCCGAAAATTAGATTTAGGCTTCTAAAGGGCTTTGGTGTTTTTGAAAATCACACTTCCTGCAGCACTGCACAGATGACTAGGTGTAATACAGTAACTTGCCTTCTACTGAGGCTATCAGGGCATTTTCACTTTGATGGCCTCAGTGGTGTCTAGGAGGTTGGATTTTTTTTTTCATAGAATGTAAAAAATTATTTTGCTGGGCACAGCCAGTGATGAGTGGAATCTGTGACCAGAAACAGGGGAAGGAAAGAAAGAGAGAATCTGCCTTTTCCAAAATAAGCTCCTGTAATGCTTTGGGAGGTTGTGCTGGTGCCAGTGGAGCCTGTGCACTGGCAATATCCCACCTTTGGAAGGGCTCCATGAGCTGCTGGACCCTCGGTGGATGGGGTCTTCCTGAATCTCTCCTGTTGGAACCATCCCTGGGACACCCACCCGTGGAAATACAAAACAGACTCCCCACCACACAGCCAGGATGGTTCTGGCTGTGAGTATGGAAATTTTAGGTTTAGGCACCTCTGAAAGGAGTTTTCAGTGATTAATACAAAGAAACAAACACAGCAGGAAGCATTAAGAGAGAAGCTGGGGGAAATAACTAAGGGGACTTTCAGGCTCCCACACCTCGACTCCCCTGGTCAGGGCCAGGGAGGCTTCAGGTCCCCAGTCCCTTGACCTGTGGGAGGATTCATGCTCCCACTGGAAGCTGGAGGTTGTGGATTACTGTGCTTAACACTGAAGAACTTACTGTCCCAAACATGGTAGAAAACCTGAAAGTTCCTTTAAACAGGAAATTAAAAAAATTCTCATTTTTGTTCTAATCTTCAATAAAACTTGCTTTTTTTTCTTAATGTTGGAATTTCCTGTGGAACAGAAATTCTGTTTTAAAACCATCTCTATTCAACAGGGCTATTCAGATGGAAGCATTTTCTTATTCATTCCACTTTGCAACTAACTGGTGCCACCCCAAATGTATCACTCTTCCAAGAATGATGTGGCAGCCCTGGAATAGCTAATTAATTGGGCTGTATGATGCCTCTGCCAGAAATTTCAGCTTCCAGAGGCATTCCTTTAAGGAATGCTGGTGTGGGTTTGGCTTTTACAAGGATACACATGGTTTCAGGAGCCCACAGGCACCAAAAGTTAGTTTGTGTTTTGTAACTGCTCATCTCAACCCAGTCATTGAGCTGATGTCTTAACCACAGTGAGTCAAGCAAACTTCTTCAAAGCACTCATGGAGAAAGCTTTTGGTTAATTTATTTTTCCTTTTTTTAAAATAAAAATTTTGTCCTTGGGTAATCTTTCAAGAAAATTCCACTTCTATGGCTGTTTACTGGGAAAATAATTACATTTAAACACTACTTGCATCATAATACAATCTCTTGTAGATAAATACTTTTGCCACTTAGCCCTCGAATTTTTGTACATTGTTAAGGGAAATGAAAGATTTCTAAATCCAGTACCTTTATACTTGGTCACCACAGCTGAGTTGACACTGAGGGGTTCTTGGAAGCTGACAGTGAGTGATGTACTGCTTGTTACCATGAGACAGACATTGGTTGGCGCCTCGGGGGCTCCTGGGAGAGAAGGGAAAACATCAGCTCTTCAGCACAACAAATCCTATTCAAACAATGTTTCTGAGTCTTCAAAGAACCCACTGAAAATCACCCTGCAATTGTGAGCTTTGGGTTGTAGGTGTTTGTGTTTTCTGCCTTTTGAGCATTTTAATTAGTGCCCCAGCTAACAATATCCTGCAGACACCATTTGTTTCTATCATGGTTTTTGGCTCCTTTTTGGTTAAAAATATCTTCCTGCTTATATGCAACCCAATAAAACAGATTCATGCTAATTATGTCAATGAAAAGCCCCTATAAATCTCTTGCAGTGGATAGGAGGAGAGAGAAAGGACAAAACCACAAAGAGCTAATGAAACCTTTATGGTTTCACTAACAAATTCAAACTGATCAAAAACCAGAAAACATTTTTACATTATTGTGATTCAAAAATTGCAAATTCCACAATTGTTTCGGTGTAATAGTTCCAAAATACTGTTGTCAATTGAGGCCTAACATTTTTGTTTAAAAAAGAAAAGGAAAAAAAAAAGCTTAATTTGCAGAATATCAATCAGACTCAATTCAGAAATCCAACACAAAATGTCATGGCTTACTGCTGGGATTGATTTAAAAAATCAGTATATTAACTTTCACTACTTCTGTATTTCCTTATTTAGTATCTTAAGAGAAGGAGCACTACATCTGTCTTGAAGAAATAACCTTGGCATTCAAAAAATTGAGAAAATTATTTGTAAGTGCATTTATATAAAGATGGTTGTAAAAATGTTAATGGCAATGGTTGCATTTCATCATGTAGGATACAGCTAAAAATCCAGGTGTCTAGAAACAATTCAGACCTGTTAAGTCCTTAATTTGGGCCCAAATTCCCATTTAATTTGGGTACAGACTCACTCGTACAACTGTTTGAAGTGACTCAATTTGTGGCTGTGGTGATGAAATGGATACCAAGATTAAGATTAGTGCTTACCGAAAATAAGTCTAAATTTTCACAATACTTATGTGTAAAATGAATTTTCACTGCTTGATCAACTATTTAGAACAATCCCATTCCAAAACAATAAGTTTTTTGAAAAATAATCAAATTACAAGAGGGAAAAGGCCAATGTCCCCATCCCTCTTCCTGCCTATTTGTATGAGGTTTTATAGCATCCTGTTTTAAATTCTGAACATGTTAAATGAGATCCAGGAGTAAATGTGAAGAGATGAGCAGGGCAGAATCACTGCATCCTGAACAAAGAGGATGCTGGATGTCTAATTAATTTTACTCAGCCTAAGGAGACACGTGCTCATTGCTCTAGGGTTTTTGGTCCCTTATTGTTCTAATGACCATTTCCTTCTCCCTCTTGGAAAGGCCATTTCACCTCTGTGCCTCGGTTTCCCCAGCCCAACCTTCTCCTGCTCCATAGCAGTGCTGTGCAGATTGGCCAGTGGGAGCATCTTTGGAGAGGGTTCTCAGCTGCAGATTCCCACTGGGAATCCTGCTCTCTGCCTGTACTCACGGGCGTGCTCGTAGCCGTCCTTCATGCGCTGGTAGAGCCTGGCCCTCCACTCCCAGCCCTTGAGCTGCTTCTCCCTCTCGGCGCTCTCCGTGCCCAGCCCTTCTCCCGCCGCCTGTGCCGATAATTCCGTCACTCTCTGCTGGGCCTCCTGCAGCAGCTTGCTCAGGTGCACAGAGCGGCTCTCCACGCTCACAACTGCCAGGGAAAAAGGGGGAAATAGGAAGTGCTTGGCAAAATTTTGGCCTTGCTCAGAAGACGTGTAAGGTCAAAGCCTCGCACGCTCTGCATCCCAGTCGTTATCTTGTCGTCAAGTGGGTTACAGCAACCCAATTTATACCACTTGAAGATCTGGCCACTTAAATGACATGAACAACATGAATAAATTTACCACATTTTTTCCTCTGGTATTTCTCATATGCTTAAAAATGTCATAATTAGGCTGAAGTTGCATATCTGTTTTAAGCTGGAATATGAAAACCAAGCTAAAATAACAAATTCTCTCTCTAACCTCTGCTTTGGCATAAGATCATACACTTGCATAAAAAAAAAAAAAGATTGTTACAAACACACACAATATATAAACTTCTACAAACAAGGAGAGATCTAACTGGCAAAATTAAGAATTTTTTGTGCCTAAGGTCCATGGCTGGTAGAGAATGGATCTCTTTCCAGCTTTTTGTGCCACAGTTTTATCTGTTGTGAGACTTAGTTCTCTGACAAACAGTGAGCAGCTTGACACATGGAGATTTTTTCCTCCTGTGCTCAGAATAGTTTTAATTTGATGTTTAGCAGTTCAGATTTCTGTGTGAACTACTGTGGGCTACATCAAGGTGAATATTAAGATCACATAGGTTACAAACTAAAATAGGTTTGATTTTAACCCAAGTCCACAAGCCCCAAGTAGTCCACAAGACTACCCTAAACAAGCCCTTTGATTATACAGTGAAATGTGATGAATCAAGTCCTATTTTCAGACTTGCTCTTAGCCTAAAATTGTTCAATTTTTGCAGTTTAGAAGGTAGGACTTGTAAAGATGTTTAACTTGAAAAGAAATGCAAGTACTGATTTGGTGTTCAATATGCAGGAAACAGTGTGCAAGAGAAGGAACTCTGAAATCACAGAAAATAAGTTTGGTGTCTGGAGTTTTTGCAGAAGAGCTCTGTGATAGCCTTAATTTAAAGAGTCTCTTTCTACGAAAATCAGTGCCCTGGCACATGTAGTTTTTCTTAGCAATAATGGGAAATTGCTAAGCAGGGACAGGCAGGTCCTTGCTTGCCCCAAGTCTTTTACAGGAACAGCAGGAATCTTAAACAGACTAAACCCATCATTTGGTTGCACAAGTCAGGAGCAGCTGACATTTCTGAAAACATCAAACTGTACCATATAAAGTACCAAGACTCTGACAGGGTTTTGACACCAGAACACCACAGGAGTGAATATGTGTGTGGATAAGAATGTGTTATTTCTAAACTGGGTTTATGGGACAAATTAGATTGGGAAGGACCTTCTCTGCACCAATCCTCTTCAAAATAGGCTCAGCCAAGAGGTCAGACTGAGTTACTGAAGGCATTATCCAGCCTAGTCTTGAAAACTTCCCAGGATGGATGGAGACTGTTCCACTGCTTAACTGTCCTTACAGTAAAAAAGGTGTTTGTTTTATCCAGCCTGAACCTCTCATTTTAACTTTTGCCTCTGTCTCTCATAACAGTATGACAGCCAGAGTTTAGCAGAGTCTAAGAATAACCCTACTGATGTGAAAAGTGCCCTGGGATCTTTACAGCCACAGGAAAGTAAAGAATTACTCAACACCTCTGACATCCAAAGGGTTGTTTTTGAAGAATGTTTGTCTCTAAGACTTTGCTTTCAGAAGTTGGCTTGAAGCCATCCTTCTTAAGTTTGATCATTCTTCATATGGACATCAGGGACATATGGCCAGGCTCCCTGGAATCTGCTGGTATCCTCAGAACTGTTGTTTACTGGGAGGCCAGAGGTGATAGGGTTTCCTGGATCCATGCCTACAATAAACATGCAACACATCTGATAGCACAACAGGACTGAGGAAGGAGATTTTATGTGCCAGAGCTTCAGGTGGTTAAAAACTGGCATTGGTTCAAGTTCTCACTAAGGATCTGGCTCTATCTGTTTAATCAAGATTCAGATCCACATTTGTCGGGTGTTGGAAACGTGTCCAATCAGCCAGTGGGAAATTTAATCTTATTTTTATTTGGGTTCACATGAACAAGCCAAACCATGAATATATGATGAATAATAGTAACTGAAAAGATAACACTTCTTCTTCTCCCCAACTAAATTAATATTTTAAATGCTGTACTCTCTGATCTTAGTTACTTTGTTTTTAAAAGATGCTGGGCTCCTGTTGAGATTTATACAATCTGAGCTCCATGTGGAGATGAAGATCATAGTTTTACTTTCTATTGCTTTATCTGCTGCTGTTCCAGGCAGAAATCCAGGTCATACAGATGGAAGCTATCTGTCCTCCAGATTCTCTTTCCTACAGAGTTAAGCTAGGGGCTATAATGAGATTTCAGCCGGATCACTACAGCTAATATGTACAGTGGAAGAGCAAAGGGTTTCTGTGAAGGAAGCTTTTTGTGTTCACTTGGAACGAGGAATTCCTCTATTTCACCTTCTCCCAGCTCTGTGCATCTGTCTTGTACACTTCTAATCACATTAAGAGGTGTTGTGTCCAGTCCCAAAACTGGGTGAGTCAGGATTTTACTCTCCCATTCAGCCTGGGGAAATCTGACTCAATTGCCCACCAGAGAGAAATGAAAATGTTCCTGCTGGGTGCTGGATCATGTTCCTGCAGCCCTGGGATGATACAGACAGGATTTAATTTGAACAGGGCTGGTTGAGTGCGGACAGCAGAGCAGAAAGTCTGGAGAAAATAGAAAGTGGCTGCCATCAGTTCCACAAGACTGAAGCCACATGCAAAGATGCTGTGAACCTTTGTTTTGAGGGCTGAGAGTAACTTTTTGCAAATAGCCACTGCAAACCCTTCAGGTAAAAAAACCCAAACAAAAAGATCATTTGCTTTTTACTGAGAATGCTTCATCCATTATTTCAATCAAAAAAAATGAAAATCAAGATAAGTGAAGTGGAAATTTGGTAGGTATATTTTGAAATGGAAATGAGGTGGTTATATATTCATATTGCCTGTATTCATAGGCATGTTTGCATTAATTACAGGAAATGAATACTAATTTATGATTGCCCCTGCTTGCCATCAGACTGCATTTATTTACAGATGAGGTCAATGAAAAATTAGTTTAGTCTTTTTTACTGCTGTTTAGAACACTCAAGACTGTGTTTTCCTCTAGATTTGTCATGGTTAATGAATGTTGCTTCAGCAGTCAATCATGTACTCTAAATGCTGTCACACTTTTTTTTAAAGCCTCAGTCATGAACCATGACAGAAAAATAAACAAATAAATATAAAACTAAAAAACTCTTTTCACTGAGCAGCTACACTATGCAAAAATCTCCAGGGAAGGTTAAAGGAGGCCAGAATAAATGATAATATAAGTGCTGTGGATATAGAAAAGCAATAAAGGTGTACCAACACTGAGGGTCTGGCAAAAAAACTCAACATGCACATGCACACACACTCTCCAGTGAAAAAACTGGCAATGTTAGTAGCCTCAAGGTGCAATTTCCTGCAGCACTGAGATTGACATGCCAGCACTAAATGTTGTTAATTTAACTAACTTCAAATTAATGGCAGAGTCTGCAGTGGCCGAACCCCTCAAACACAGTCTCATTATAGCCTTGCTGGGAATGTCCTAAATATAGGCATTGACAGTTTAAAACAAATTCTCTTACATTGGGGTATTTTTAGACCCACATAAGGCGTCAGAGTTTGTGTCATGGTATATGGTTGATTAATTGGGTTGGTAAGTCACCCTCCAGCCCACAAATTGGGCATAAAAAGGCCCATGAAGGAATACAACAAAGTTTTATAACTACAATATGTAGTTATAAGCAATATTGGTATTCCAGTAAAGAGAGAAGGTCTGTTTTGTGTTTAGGCCTTCTCTGGTTCTGTAGAACTTTGAAATTCTCATTTAAGTGGGATTTTAGGCCATTTGAAGACCAGGAGTGAGAGGTCTGTGGGTAATGGATAGATTTCAATACAATTGGCCTCCTGAAGGCAGCATAGCCAAAATCAAAAGGATAATCAAAATACAGCAAAGTCTAGACAACCCATCATCCTTTCATTTTTGATGACAAATTCTACATTTCAGACCATGATCCTTGAATCACTCCGTTCCTGTTTCCATATTTTTAAAGGTTTTTTTTTTCTCAAAATTGCTATTAACCCAGCTGCCCCATTGTTAATCACTTTAGAAGCTCAACCTGATTCATTAGTTGGTGTATCTGAGACAGAGAACAAAAAAGGTCTACTGAACACATATTCAACGAGCAGATACTGCTGCAAATATCCTCCAGCACTCTTTATCCTTATGATAAAACCAGGCAATTCTTGTGTGTCATGTAATTGGTTTTCCCTAACAACAGCAGAATTGATCTCATACAAGCATTTCTCTAAGTCAATTTGTGTTTTTTACTTACAGTGTGGGCTTTCCTTTGCCCCAACGTGTAGAAGGGTCCTGGCAATGGGGATGTTGTTGGTCAAAATGGCAATATCCAAAGGGGTGAGTCCCTCACTGTTTGGTGTGTTCAGGTCCAGTTCCTCCAGTGTGTATTGATAAAGAAGAATCTGAACAGCATCCAGGTCCTGCTGCTCTACGGCCTCAAACATAGCTTCATTGCACTGGAAATTCTGTATGTCAGTAAAGACAGACATTCAGTAAAACTTTTCATAGGTAAGTGCTTTAAAAATAGAGAAAAGCTGTATTTTGTGAGATTGCCATAAAATATTGCTCCTCCAGCCCCAGCTTGAAGCATGGCAAATGTTAGCAGCAGAATTGAGCTTGGTCTACCCCTGGACTGGAGTGCTTGAAATTGCCTCAGGTCTGTGGGAAGATTCAAGTGAGATTCAAACCCATATGAAACGAACACATTCTTATTTAGACATCAGTCTGTAATCAAACTGTATGAGCAACATTATGTTTGCAGTGTGAAGCTGGATGATACACTACAATTTTGGCAGTCTTGGACTACTGAGTTTTTCAAACTCAAAATTTCAAGTAGAAAACTATAGTCAGATGATGAAAATCCAAATCAAACAAGCACTTCTGCAGGTAAACCTCCCCAGTTCCAGAGTGTTCATCCTACCACCTCAGTTCTTTCTAGGTGCCCTTATTATTGCATTTAAGATGTAACTAGAAGAAAATTTGACATGTATAGGCCTTAAAAACAGAAGTAGAAATGGGACTGAAAAAATGGACTGTCCAGTGTGCATGTCTGAGCAGCAGAGAGCACGAGCAGACAAACTCAAGAACTTTCATGGCACCAGCTCTCAGGCAGGAAGAGCCACTGAGCCTTTTTCTTACCAATGTCAAGGAGATAAAAGAATGGCACAATACAAAGGCCCCCGTTGTTTCTTAATTGAGCTGGGGAGAAGCAGGTGCAGGAGAGTAGCAGGGCCTGCAGGTTTCTTTTATGAGAACATCCTTCTGGAGCCTGCAGTAATGACAAGTTATTTGCCAAGATTCTTTAAATTCTCTCCCAGTGTCCCATAGCCGTAATTACCTGATAGGTTTTTTCCCTCTTTGGAATGAATTAGCAGGAGCAGGAGGCCCAGCAAGGCAAGGAGGGCTCAGAGCACAGATTCAGACACACAGTGTAAACCAGCTCCCTGTGTCCCAATACCACATGGAGGAAACACTGAGAGAATTCACAGAATACATTCTTTATTCTATGAAATAAATATTGAATTGAAATCAACTTCTACCATGATTAGAAATTAACTCTTCAACCACACTAAAACTTGGTTTTCTTTTTTAAATCGATACAGTTCTATTTGGCAAATCCATGTCCAAGTTTGCTTTTGGTGAAACAACACTGACCTGCTGGAACATCTTTTGTCTCCTCATAAAACAATTGGACTGAGGGTTTCCAAGCTGAGTTTCTGGAAACTACAGTCCACAGCTCCACCTTGGAATTTTATCAGTTCTACAGGGGCTTTTTTTTAGTGTGCTGGAAGTCAAAAGTGTCTTCATAAATTTCCAGGCCTGACAGGGATCTTCTGGTCTACTCTTTGCATGTGAAATATTGGTACCACACTAAGACATTGTAGAGGTGATGTTACCTGAAAGTTTTATCATGGGACCCACCTGTGCTGAATATTGGGGATCAGCAGAACAGGAGGGAAAATGTACATAAGGTGCCCTTTACCCCAAACTGCCAATATAAAGAAATGAGATACTTATGTTAACATGACAATCTAGGGATGGGATGAGCTATGCAGCAATAAAGCAACTCTGGGACAGTAGTGCTGACTTGGGAATCTGCCTTGTAGACACTGAAGTGCACAACAGCTCATGCTGGAGAAATATTTTTACTGTAGGTTTCCATGCAGAATAAAGGATATGACTGAAACATCAGTGCTGATCATGGGCTCTGTCACATTCTTGGGTTTAGATTCTTCTCCAGATGTTAAGATTCGGCTTTAATTTTATAATCAAATACTTAGGCCATACTCCAGGGTTGGTATAAGACAAAAATCTCAGTAAAAGGGACAGTTGAATGGCAAGCAGATCTATTTTTCATTCTTTATCAGTCCCTCTGTTCAAGATGAAAATTGTTTTTAAGGTCATACACTGTCATTAGTGAGACATGTACAGAAAAGTTTAGAAAAGAAGACAGCACATATTTCTCTTATTATAAGATAAAAAATGTCAGAAATCTTTACTTCAATGAAGCAATATTTTTTATCATTCCAGTAGCTCCAACATCTGCTGTCTTGCTTATGTAACACTCTTATAATCTTGATATCAGAGACCTTACTCTTGTTCTGGTGTTCTGCCCATACCCTGAAGCGATGAAGTGCTCTTGCTAGAAGTTAAAAGAATTTTAGGTAATTATAATTACAAAATATTTTAATTAATGGTATTATTCTGATACTTATACTGTATGTCTTCAGCTCCCACTCAATGATGATATTGATTTAACAGCTGTATGTTACTGTATTGTGTACTCAAAATTAACTTACAGAGAGCACTGATGTTTGAAGCACAGATGAGAAAGAAAGCTGTGCTCTTCACTCCATGAAAATTCATTATTATCAATGCAGAATTGTCAACTGATAGACTTTTTTTTTTCATAGAAATTATTAGAAATATAAAATCAGAAAATCACAAGATGGTTTGGGCTGTAAGGGACCTTAAAGATCAACTTGTGCCAACAATCTGCCATGGACAGGGACACCTTCCACTAGAAATACATTTACCAATTCTTCTATATCATACATTCTAAAAAGAATTCATTTCATCACTTTTAATGTCCATTTCAAATTATTTTTCTACTGTTATTGGAACTTTCTCTGCAGTGTTGTTTATGGGAATACAAGATAATTATGCTTCAGAATCATCTGCATTTTGATCCAATCAGAAAACAAGCAAAAGCATACTACTCTTGTAGCTGATCACAGCTATGAAGATCTACTTATTTAGCAGTGAATTAATCAAGAGCATATTACAAAGGGAATTGGTTGAAGGAAACTGAATGACTGCATTTGTCTGCATTTCTTTTAGTTAAGTTTATTTTTGGAAACATTCTGGGAGCAGAACAAAAAGGTAAAGCTGATGATATTTCTGCGTGAAGGGCTGTGGTGCTCCCTCAGGACAGGAAAGTAGTTATTTCTCTCTTCACATTTTCCCTTCTGTGGCAGTGGGTACACACATGGTTTTCCCTTTTTTAAAAACCAGAATAGGTAATTCTCTTTTAATTAGCTTTACATATGTGCAGAAAAGTTAAATGAGTTAGCATTTGTAGAGTGTTACCCTAACTTCTCAGTATCATTATTTGGCTTTAATTCCAATTTTGTGTGAAACTCAGGAAATCTTGTACTACATCTCAGAAGTTTCTTCCATTACATAAACCAAAAATTCACTATTACACCATAATAAAAGAGAGAGGGCTAACTTCACTAGAATAGGTGATATTAACCCAAATTATGGCTGACAAAAGCATTTGGTCCTTTTTAAATATAAACACACACACATTCCCCCTCAACAGATTTTACCTATTTGTTGGATTGCTGTAGAATTATTTAAAAAACTTGTATTTAAACTGAGGTTTTTTTTATTCAGTTATCACAATTTAGACCTGTCTGTGTGCCTTTGGAAATGCATCTTTGAACTTCCGCTTGCCAAATGAAATGCCTGAAGTGTTTGTGAAATTTTGGCCCTAAGTAAGTTGTGGAGCAGAATCTAAGCACATGCTTAAGTTAATTTGTCGCAAACACTCTTGCCAACTGACCTGTTGGCAAGAATGTTTCATCAAAAGAGAAAAACTAAAAGCAAATTTCTATTTCTTCATTTCATTAGAAATCTGATTGAAAAAGCTGCACTGATTTAAATGAGAAACAGAGCATGAGTATTATAAGCTACCTCATCCAATCCAAACAATTACGAGACCAAATTGCAAATATCAGGTTTTCCAAATGAGCAATTCAGACACAAGCAATAGGCTGAAATACATTGGCAAGTCTTGTAACTTCAAAGAGTGTAAAATCATGGGAACTAATGTGGCCTTTCTAATTGGGCTTGTGTGCGTCCCTCATCCACAGCAGAGCATATCAAGCTGTGCTAGACAGTTAAAAACGTCCTGGAGAGGCAGCAAAATATTTTTTACATCTTCTGATGTTTACATGCTAGTGAACTGCCCCATTTGGAAGTCTGCATCCACCCCTGCTCTCTAAGTCCAGAAAAACATTCTACACTCCTGACCAACTTTTCCCCAACTATTTGCTTTCACACAGAAAACAGAAATATATTCGAAAATTATGCAATTTTCTGCAAAAAGCTTGTCATGTTTCATGTAGAAAATCCTCTCATATTGCAGCATTTTTCAGACATCTGCAGCCCAGGGAATAAGAAATCCAAACAGGTATAAGAAGTAATATCTTTAGACCCAATTTTAGTCCAGCTGGTGTTGTCACAAATACCAACAAGAACCTTCTGATTTCTGCCATCATTTACCTTTACTAGATAACTTTCTTCTGCTCTGAAAGGACAAAAGCATTAAATTCAAAGAGAAACTGAATCACTGTTAAAAGTGATTGGGTGAAGTTTAGGAGCAGTTTTTACATTGCTTTTTCCTTGATTCAGTCCTGCAGCCTCTAATCATTAGCTGGACAGCTGTGCTATGTGATTAATTTATTTAGGTGTTACTGTGATGCACAAATGTATATACTGAAAAGAACTACAGTATTGCTTAGCAGTAAGTAATAACCACGTTCCAGTAAGTGATTCAGTGCCAGAGTGTTTAGAAATGCAATCTTCTGTAGCTTAATTAAAATGAAGTGCCCCTTTCAAGGTATTTGCTCTAATTTTGACTGAAAAAGTCCACTATGTGCTACTGGAGTTGGAAAAAGTGGTAAAATAGTTTCTGCAAAGACTTGTTTTGATAAACATGAGTTGAAGAATAAAGCTATTTTGGGACATTGCTATGTCTGCAGCAAGACAACAATTTACTGAATGGAAAGTGTTGCACACCAAGAGAGTGGAAAGAAAACTCTTCACTAGCCAAGCTGAAAGAAAACAAATTCTGACAAATGTTGTTCACTTGTCTGGAGACATGATTTTACTCCTTGACTTCGCTCAGTGGCACAGAAACTCAATGATTAGAAAATACATGAGCTAGCAACTTGACCTGGAATATTTCCACCCCTTCAGTAATGGTTTCCTTGCTGTTTATTTCTGGGGAAAACTGGGAAAACAACAAGCAGAATGGATAGAATGGGACCCAAAGCCTCTTGAATTTAGTGGGAGTCTTTTCATTGCCTGTTGTGGACACCAGCTCAGACCCCAGACTGGTGATACCTACAGGTTCCTCTGCTGGGTGTTTGTCAGTGACAAAAGCTGTGACACTGCA
The DNA here is from genome assembly GCA_013399225.1 of Rhipidura dahli. Taxonomy (NCBI): domain Eukaryota; kingdom Metazoa; phylum Chordata; class Aves; order Passeriformes; family Rhipiduridae; genus Rhipidura; species Rhipidura dahli. The sequence continues at coordinate 295,285 of VXAC01006272.1, forward strand.
GGGGGCTGGGGGAACAAAGTTAGCACAGGAATGTCTGTATCCCATTAAATCCACATCCACACAACATAAAATGAAGTCTCCTAATGCTGATGACTGATGGAATAGGCACTCCCACTGCCTGACAGATCCAGAGTGAGAAGGAGCAGAACTCAGGCTGTAAGTTTTTGGCTCGGGGTTAGCAGAGGACTCGGCCCCCAGCAGCAGTGCCCTGCTCCTCAATCTTCTGCCTCAGCTCCCTGGCAGTTTCTCTTCTTATTAAAGTATGACAGGAGAGCCCATGTTTGAAGGAACATGCAATCTGAGTGTGTATCTAGATAAACCCTTGTCAGAAGATGTGCTCACAGCCTGGCATTCATTCAGCCTACATGTGCTCTGGCATGTCCCCTGCACTACTTTATCCTCCTCCTTCACTCCCTCACTCACGCTCAAGCTGGCAATTGAAAGAAAAAAAAAAAGTCAAGAAAAGATAGTAGCTAAAAATAATTCTAAGTAATCTTTTGCTGTAGCTCATACTTTGAGACCTCAATTCAAATCATCACTGCAAAGCATCTGGAAACCCACAGCCTCCAAAGCACAGCCATTGGCTACCATGCAAAGCTGTTTTCCAGCTCTCAAACCCTGTTTGAATTTCAGGCTTCTCTTGTGAAACAAGAATCTATTGGCTCTGGAAGAGCTGAGAGGAAGCAGCCATGGTCCCCTGCTTTGGTCAGGTCATAGTCTTTTTCCACAGGAGAGAGACAACAGCCTCCACAGGTAATGCAAGGGTCCTCTGATTTCAGGAAAGCATCATCCTAGGGGACAGCATCAGCTAATTGAATTAAAAATAATTTCCAATTCTTGCACTGATTCATATATGTCTCTTGCATAATGAAATTTTTGAGTATTAAAGGAGTCTAGAGTGTCCTTTTTCCTTCTGAAAAAATGTAACATTTTTGGTATCTGGCGCAGCCATACTCTGAGTTTAGTCCTGCATTGCACTAAGTATCTGATCTAGTGCAGCAGAGTACTGGTTCCAAGAGGCATCTCCTGGTGCATTCACAGACACTGTCGTTAGTCTTTGCTCTTCAGAAGTGGAGATGAACTCTTCAAAATAATCCAGAGGAGACACTGAAGAATGTGTCTGTTTTTCCTACTTAGGGAAAAGTGGAATTTATTTTGTTTTGGCAACAAGAAGGTTCATCTTCTTCCCGCAAATATAAAAGATTCTTTTGTACACAGAACTTACATTGGGCTACTGCTTCTGGGACAGAGTCCACTCTCCAAAATATATGCACTGGGGGCTGTGTAACTTTACCAGTGCTGGCAGCAGCAGGAGCCCTTGTGAAGATTAATTCCAGCAGGTGTTTCTATATTTTACTGTGCTGGTACCAGAGTGCTCAGCTGGGATTTGGTTGGGTTGGACTGCTTCACATGTGATCTCTTTCTTCCAAAGTCTTATCTACTGACCATCACCACAGTCTGGGAATAGCCTTGCATTTATTTATCTGTCGTGCCTGAAAGTTCCATTTGTTCCATTATTTGAAAAAATGGGAACCTCTACTAAAGTCATCTTCACTTTTCTCAAAATACTTTTATTCTTTCCTTGTAAGAGAAACACTTGCATCTGTATATTTAATTCACATTTTGTCATGTGACAAGTTACAACCTTACTCCTAAAACAAAGCACCATCACTTGGGTAGGTAGCCTGTCTTTACCCTTCAAGGAAGTCAAACTCTGTTTTGACAAAGGATCATAAATGGTAAGGCTGAGAAGCACTGGGCAGGGAACAAAGAGAGATGATGAGAATTGTACAGATTAAAAGCCAGCTGATTAAAGAGATTAATAGGAAAGTAAATTGGCAGTTTGATAGGTGTTACGACAGAGCCTCGTAGATCTATCGTAACTTAATAAAAAATACTTTTCCCTGTTCTAGAAATTAGATAGAAAGGAAAATAAAGCACTGAGTTACCACTGTCTATTGTTTATTTTTCTTTTATTAAAAAAGCCACGGCTGCAGCAACACAGCACTCAGCAAGGAGAGAAGAATGTGGTGCTTTCTCAATAAGTGTGTAAGAACCCTCTGCAGTTCTCACAGCTACAGAGGGTTCTTACACACTTAGTACCCAATTAATACCCAAAATGCAAGATATTTTTACATTTGAACCAATATCCATAAAATAGCCCTGTCGACGTTACAGGAACTGCAGCAAATTTAATCCAATGGTTCTACAGCAGAAAATGGAGAGATTGAAGAAGAAAGGAGAAAGGCTAAAACGACGACCTGTCCTCCATCTTGGCTTTTTCACCTCATCTGTTTACTACAATAACAAACCTAGAAACCTCTAAATTTTCACCCAGTGACAATCCTACCTAACATTCTATCCCCTAACTTAAACTAAAGCAGTTTCTGCTGTTTCCCAGAGTGTTGGTAAATTGTTCCACGGGCAAAGGTCAAACACAGGGTCGTACATGAGGAGGTAGAAAGCTCCAAAGCAAGCTTCAAAACAGAGATGGGAAGAACCCTCTCTGCACTCTGGGCTCCAAGAGCAAGGGATCAGGTAATTACCATGGAGGCCTTGCGGAGGCTGAGGCGGTCGGAGCGAGCTCTGAAATAGGCTTCGTCAAAGGACGTGTGGCTGCCCTTCAGCTTCTCTGACAGGTTCCGGTAGAGCCGCTTGGCAGCGCTGGGGGACGATGGCATGCTGTGCTTTTTGCTCTGCAGGAGACTTAAGTTGTGCATTTGCTGGGTCATTTTCAGCCAGGGGTTTCTAGAAGAAAACAGCAGCCATTTAGTGAGGTTTTGGTACAGCAAATATCGTTGGATCAGAAGCGTGTCACTGAAACACAGCGCGAGGCTGCTGGGGATGAAACCACTTCAGCACACGGCTTCGGGGCACACGGAGGCACATCTTGGGCTTTTTCAATGGCAAATTGCTCCTTATGGAATTAGAGCCATGGATATGGAGACAGAGAATTAAAGATGGAAAAATAAAAGAGACCACCCCAGAAGTATCTGCGGATTTGTTTAAGGAGGAGGGGCTTCAGTTAATGAGGGAAGCAACTTTTTGACAGAATGAGTTCTGGTAATACAGGTGTCAGAAAAAATGACACCCAAAAGTAAATGTTGCTGTGGGCAGTTTCATACTGAGTGGGTCCTTCCTCAGGTAGTGGGCAGGCACTGGTTTTGTCTATGTACTGCATCACCTTAGCCTGCTCTGTGTTTTCCCTGTCCATTTAGAGTGCAAACCTTCCAAGAGAGACTGCTGCCTCTCTCTGACTGCCTCACCTAATTGGATTTACATATTATCTCATAATTAAACAATACTATCTATGCTCTATCATTACAGCAATTTCTCTCTATTAGGAAAAATTGAATTAATATTTAACTCAGGAAATACATTATGTAGGAATAATTTTGCCTTTCTGAAGGGAAGCTAAGAATCTGATTTGACCCAGCTGCAGGCATAAGAAACTATCCCCACAGATTTCTAAGTGAAAAGGTGACAAATATGTACCATTTCTTCACACTTCCTTTTCCCCTGACAAGAGTGTGTACACATCTCTAAGGCAGAATGTCTCTCTAGGAGACTTCACAGTTGTAACAGTAAACCTGGCTACCCTTTCAGACTATCTTTTCTGGAAATAATCTTTAGGTGTTTTTGTACTATGATACAATTTCTTTTTGTTGTCATGGTCTCAGCCTTCTTTTAAGCAAATTGGATGGCAGGACCAGACTTTTATGACTATTTCCAGTAAAAGCATTCTTTACTAAACACTCACCCTGCTGTTGAGGATGGTTTTGGCAGGTATTTGTCCTTAAGATTAAAGACACTACCCAGGTCTCCTAAGCTTTCTACATCTTCCATTCTCAATGCACACTGTGGTGAGCAGACACCATCAGCATCAAAGTATCTTATTACAAATAATTCCACATATTCTCCATGCTCCTGGGTTATTGAAGAGAGTCTCTGAAGAGATACAGTCAACACAATTGTCATATGTGATGAAAAGACTGATACATTAGAACAACAATCAGAAGGGAATTATGTGAGCTGCACCCCTGAAATGAATGTGCAAGTGTGGCGATGATCAGCAGCTCTCTGGGACTCAGGAGGCAGAAATACTGCAAGGACTTTTGATTGATTTTCTCTGAGTTTATAGAGTAAAGTGATTATCCACCTTCCCCTTTTCCATGTTATTAGTATTTTAAAGAAACTCAGCAATTTCCCAAATTTAATAATAACTTAATTCTCAGTGACTTAGAGTAACACTTCCAGTTTCTGTTGGTACATAGTGCTACAGATTGTCCCACATAAATTTCTCCTCTTACCTCTGTTCTCAAGAATTTCTTCTTTTCATCAATAAAGTCAAAACACAGACCCAAATAGTAAATAAAAATAGGCCAGTAAGTGCCATAGGCATGTTTGTAGAGGAAGTTTCAATTTCTGAAAATAATTTGATTCCAAGACTACCAGTTTTGAATACCAAATACCACACAGTTAGTAGTGAACTCAGGACAGAAAGAACAGTTTGCATTTGCCACACGAAGCTAACCACCCTCAAGATGAGGACAAAGAAGAATAGACCCAACCAATTCTTAATTCAAAGGCAGCTCAGCACACTGCACTGTGTCTTCTTTGGGATTATGTTTTTTTATTTGGAAAGCAACAGGCTCAGCACATCTGAGTGGCACAGGAGAGGTTACAAGCTTCATGAAGCCAATATGGGAATTTGCTGAGGAGCTGTGTAGATATTTAGTAAGTTTACATTTAAAAAATTAGGAACATTTACTTGGTAGGACTTCTTCTGCCTATTGTGGTATTATTAAACAAACCAAGAATTAAAGCTAACACGGCTTATGCCTCTATCTGTTCTCTAGGCTGATAAAGTCTCTGTCTCACTAGACCAAACTACCTGCTTCCTGACTTTAATACTCTCAAGGATTTAAATAACTACCAAAAAAAGGTATTTTGCCAGCCTGACTCCCAAAAAGCCCTATTTCTTCTCCAGGCTTTGCTAATGCAGGAAGTGTATTTGTCTCCATCTCCTTAAACTCAGTTGCCCAGATGTTTGTTGCACAATCCCTTGAAAGTCATCAAGTTCAAGATTTTCTTGAGAAGCAGAGAAGTTGTTTCCAGAATCCCAAATTTTTACAGAGAACAGCTTGACAGCAGCATTTTCTTTTATGAGAAAATACTAACCTGAGCAAGAAAAGAAGCACCTGTCAGTTTTTGGACAGTTTTCCAGGAAATCTGAGCCTTTGGGGGAAGCGTTCCAGTGACACCTCTCCCAGTACACACTCAAAACTCAGGTAGTTGGCAGGGCTGTTTTCTCTGTTCCAGTGTGTACACTGTAAAAAGAAACTGGAGTCTCTGAGTATGTCACAGCATTCTAGAATGCTGGTGTAGGCTTTGAACCAAAGCAAATTTATGCATCACTGGGGTGCTAATCTGTGTCACCAACCCAGAAAAGTCTCAGAGCAGTTAAGTATCAAGTCTGTTTCCCATGGCATGGGTTAAAGTTCTTACAGACTGTGACTAAACATAGTTTGATTCCAGATATTACAGTTCCTTTGGGGTTGCTGGAGTCCTTCCCACCTTGATGTGGTCAATGAACCAGGATTTATCCATCCAGAAGGAAACAACAGTGTGTTAGTAACCACCTAACAATGAGGACAGTAACTGCAGCCTGCCTTTGTCAACATGGGGGCTTTGTCAGCAAAGAGCCAGGGCAGATCCCAAGTCTGCCACTGATGGAAGAAGAGAACAGAATCTTTTGTAATGTCATCAATGTTTCTATGAAGTCAAGAGTGGGTGAATCCATAGAGAAGCTAAAGTAAACACTCTTGAAATTGCAGCTATTCAGCAATGAAACAGATGGCGTCTTTGCTATCCACACAGAATTGGTGAGTCACAAATAACTTGAAACATAGACATGTTCCCTGTATACTCACCATCAATATCCCAAACAAGTTCAGGGAATTAATGTGGAAAAATAAAGCAATAGCTGGCATGATATGATGCAAATGAGCTGCATTTTTTCACCAGTGTATGGAAACAGCAAGGTGCAAAATGCTACTGCAGATGATCATTCTTAGCATCCTTTCCAGTCACATACAAGATATGAAATTCCTATGAAGTTATTATTTCAATCTTTTACAACCATATTCTTGCCTCAACAATCAGGTGAAGACCTGAAATGTGCATTGTCTTGATTGAAACAACAAATCTCCCACCTGAAATGCACTTAGCCTGAGGATATATCATTGTCAGAACTAAAATTGCTACAGCACACTGAAGACTAATAATTTATAAAAAAGAGATGTGCAGAACAGACCCATTGGAGATTTTCACCTATGGAAGCCTCTGCACGAAGCTGACATTGGTTAGGATGACATAAGAACATCTCCATGTGGTTTGGAGTAGCCCTGTGTGATCTAACTTGCATTCCCACAGCAAGCTGAGCACTGCAACAGGCAGCACAGCACCAGGTTTTACTGAGAAAGCCAGGACTAGACAGAATAACAACAGCAGCTCCCCTTACAACCAGTCATAATTAACAGCAGTTTGTATTTCCAAGAATTAAAGAGTGAAAAAGTCTTGCAGCAGATCTCTGGGGAAACAGTTACTGCCCTACCCTGGAAACACCCATCACACCAGTCTGTGTGACTGTCACTGTGCTACAGCACGAACCAAACCAGGCACCAAGGTCTCCCAGAACACATTTCATGCTGCACATCCTGCAGCTTCATCTTTGTGATCAGATGTCTATGTGCACCTAAGCACTGAAGTAACCATTTTATTCCCCATCACCAGGGTCCTTTAAAAGCCAAATTCAAATACAAATGAATATAAAATAGTTACCTTTATAAAAGCTTTATGTTTTTTCCTTTTTAATTGTCAAATACTGACCTAACATTCATGTCCCTTAAAAACATATTGCAGAGAAAGAAAAATAAATACCTAAATTATAGATGACTCTCAATTGTCTGTGACACATATATGCTACTCTCTATAGACAGGTGCACTCGTAGGGCACAGCATAGCTGTAAAAACATTCTCTTAGGATTTTAGGAAAACACAACAGCTGAGAAACCACTCAACACTCTATGTTTATGAATCAATCTTATACTTGAAACTAATAATTTAGAATATATGCATTAAAGAGTTAAATTTGACTTACCAGTTTAGGCTGTCCAAGGCAAAATGTGAACAAGTTGCTGGTAATTGTCCACTGTCTTCCTTCAATGAATCACATTAGCTTTGCTGTCTCTGCTGGCTCAGCCTCTGGGCAGAATGAGTAAGTCTCTTCCTTACACTGCATGAATGATCAGATATGAAAAAGCCTATTACTAGTAATTACTGAAGTCCAAGATTGCTGCTAAAGCCTCAGAGCAAACCAGTATTTAAAGGAAATAGCGTTGTATCACAGGTGGAACGTTTGGTGCCTTAACTCTGTCCCAGTTACCTGTGCAGCTGTAGGAGTGTCTGATATGTGAAGCCTCCATGGGAGACATGCCATGACTTCTTTGTGCTTTTAGCTGTTGTAGCCTTTAAAATTGATCAGCAGCACAGCGTGCAAATAGAAAAAATAATTACTGCCACAGTAAACAAAACTGTGATTGTAATTAATTTGCCATGAAGTATGAGCTAAAAGACATTAATGCAGCCATCCTCAAGCAGTTGGTTTTATGCTAAAACAGTAAAAGGAGGGGGGGTGAGAAATTCACTGTGCAGTAGTGCTTGTTGCATGTGATGTATTGTTTCTTCTTTCTCCAAGCAAGCTACCACTACAGCTGTCTGCAATCATAGCAACAAAAGCAGCAACCATAGCTGTGGGACATCTGCAACATCACTGGAAAGCTCCCAGCCTGAACAGGTTATGCCTCAAAAAGATTATTAAATGGATAACAAAAACACACTCTGTGGGTGTTTCAGCTAAAGCAGATCCTGTAATGTCTGCATTAGGAGCTTCCAAAATAGTAGAATAGTGATTTTTTTTTTTNAAGCAAATGCTGGAACCCACAGAAACCCACAAAAATGTTACAAAGTCAAATATGGAATACTTGAAATACCCATATACAGAATTCTAAAAACAGTGAAGGTGACAATCAAACAACAATCTAGAAAATTGTTATCCTTCTAGACAGTCCACTGGGTAAAATTCATGCAACCAGAAGGCTCCAGTGCAACATCTGATAATAGAAAAGAACCAAAACACACCAGTTCCTGGGTCTGTCATAGCCCGTGACCATTAATATCTACAGAAAAAGTCTTTTTGATTGCTTTTACGGAGATACCAGAGCTACTCTTACAATCTGCTGAAATTTTCCCCCTGGATTTATTCAGACATCATACTTGAGTTTTGGAAAATGTTGGAAACATCCCAAAATCTGTTGATCAGCCTGATTCTCCCACACTTCAAATCTCAGCAAAGGATGCTGTGCCTCATACCCAAGTGCACCCATTTGCTCAAGTAGCTGAAGCTAAAATGTAGTCCTGGGCCTGATTTTTGAATGTCGTGGAACATGAAGTTAATCTGTATTTTTTAATCCATCTGGATATGGATCAAACCATTCTTTGGGGGGTTTTCCATAGGCACATGTGCATGACTACACACATGTGTGTAAACACCCACACAGATGTATTTCGGGGCATAATGAGAATATCAAATACAAATAGTTACATGCTTTGCATGCAGGGAATTGCAAAGTGCTATCACAATATTCTATGCAAGACATGCCCTTCTCCTGTACCATGAAAATCACAGGCCATCCATGTGCAGGATTCCCTCTTTTGTTCAGCTCCTTCCAAGGATCATTGGTCAGAAAGCTGACTGAGGTCACTGCTTCTTGCCAACAGGAGGAAATTGGAAATCTTTCAAAAACCACCAAATACCTCTTTAACACTGAGATACTATCTGGAAATAAGCATGCTGAAAATGTGAAATGTCTAAACCAGTTAAAAATAAATGTAAGTCTAAGAATTCCATTTTCAGTGTTGTGTTAAATAGGGACGATTCTTCTGAGTCAAAATCCCCAATTAAGGTTTTTTGGTCTGTACAGACCTCATCTAAGGAGCTCATTTGTAAAGGAATTCTCAGTTTCCAACTGTTTTCAGGGGGGAAATCTAAAGTGAATTTGCAGAAATTAGTCTATTCTTAAACATTTTCTAGCAATTTCTTATTGTGGTTCAATACTTCTCTCTTCATCTTTCTCCCTTCAGCTTGGTGGAAAATAGCCCCTTCACAATTGCCATTTCAGATTTTTAAATGCTTAGGCCTTTTTCTACCCAAATGGTATTTAGTAGATGGTAAAAGTCAGGAATTTTTCTTGCCCAAGCCTAGTTCTGTGAAATACAATTAAGTTTTTTTTGTATCAAGTAAATATATTTATAATCTTCTTGACCTATTCATTAACTTGTTCAAAACACTGAAGGCACAAAGCAATGCTCAGTAAGGTAAAAGAAGTAATCATACATTTAGTAAATGATAAAAAATGAATTTATTAAAAATTATTGCTGAATGTTTGTAAATAAGTGTGAGAGGCACCTACATCCACTTCTGGAAATGAAGAAGCCTAAAAGACCTACAGAAACAAAGCCCTGGGTTTATGATAAAACACGAAGGAGCAGATCCTTTAGTCTGATCTCCTGCAGAACCCTGCCCATCCTGAGCCTTTGATGCTTCCATTAGAGGACAGAGGAGTCATCCAGTTATTATTGCACTTGCATTCCACTCTTCAGAGCTGCACAGAGTATTTTGCTGGCTGTGTTTACACTGCTGACTTAACCCATTGGACAGGTCTTCCTTCCACGACTGGTGTGTCTGAAAGTTCCCTGCAAGCAGCACACAACCGGAGCTGATCCCACAAGCTGCTGTTGCTCTTACTGTTGCTAAAGCTGCACATTTTTGCGAAGATGTACGTTTAATGGTACATTTTGTTCAAAGAAGCCACCCAAATTGGCTGATTCAGTGACAGTCACCCAAACCTTCACCCTGTGCTGTTCTCAGCTTTGCACACCACAGGTGTCTTTAGCGTTGTGTTGGCCATTAGGTCCATTTAGCAAATTCCTCCCGGACACCGGGACATTTCTGCCATGAGGGAGGCGACGGATGAGGAGCTGCTCTGTGCAAGGTCTCGGACTTTCGCGTCCTCCATCCATCGATAGATGGCAGCGTCCACCCAGTTCTCCAAAATCCTGGACCGGTCCCTGGAGCAGCAGCCACACAGGGACCGCCGTGTCCCCAGGACGCGAGGTCCTCGCAGGCGGCATTGCAGTGGACAGCGTGTCCTCCAGCCCCAGCAAGCAGCGCTCCCGTGTTTTAGATCGCAAGCGCCCTGCTTGTGAACTACAGTTGGTTTTTCCCACTAGAAACCGGGTGGAGCAGAGAAGCCTGACATGGAGCCTGACTTTACTTGCGAGTAAGTCAATGGCAAAGCTGTTGCCATCATAAGAGACAGAGCTGTATTTTACACTCTTCATAATCACACTGAAAGAACAAATACCGCTCAAATATCAGATCTCCGTCTGCTGATGCAGCAGTGGAGCCAGGCAGATTGGATACCTGCAAATGGGATCTCCACCCCCTTCCCAAAGTAACGTGGTCAGGCTAACTGTGGCATCTGTGTGCACTCTCATTTTAAAAATCCATTAGTAGAAACGTAGTTAAAGCAACTCTTCTTGATACAAAATAACAGGGTGGGTTTTTTTTTATGCAGTCAAAAGTGTTCAGTGGGAAAGGTAAAATAAAAGCAAACAAAAAAAGCCCCCAAACAAACGTATAAAAGCATATCGTTCTTTGTCCCCACACTCATTCTTTCTTGCACATTTTTATACATATAAAGTACTGTAGTAAATTCCAGCTCTGGTTTTGGCAATTCCTGCCTCTCTGGCTCCTTGTTTTCCTATCATCTTTCACACATACCCCCTTGCCAATTTGTTAATTCTCTGTCCTATTCCCTGGTTTCTTGTGTTTCTTCAAGGACATTGATCTGAGTCTTACTGTTTCACTAGTTACTTTAGCCAATGTTCTTGATCCAAATCCACAGCAAATAACCTATTATCCACAGAGACACAGAAGTATTCAGTATGCTTATAAAAAAGACAATTATTTCCCAGTTCATCAGTCACAGACATGATCAAACTTGAAAAATTCTGAAATTGTGAGTGAAGAAAAAATAATTGTGTTTGGACTAAGTTTAGAAAAGCATTTTCCCAAGTGCTCTGAAATATTTGAGGCACCCGTGGTGTAAGTGAGCAAATGGAACTGGGCTTGGCAGCCCCGGCTCCCCCAGGCTTCCTCTGTAGCCACAGCTCCCAACCCACGGTTCTGTCAGCCCAGCCTGGAATCTGGCACACCCAGGCTCTGCTGCAGGGCTGAAGCTGGAAGATGCACCAGTGCCTGGGGCTTGCAGACTCCCACTTCCCGAGGAAGGATGCAGAGGGGAGGAGTTCTCCATCTTTGTGGCAGCTATGGACTTGCTGCTTGTATTTCACAATATGATTTTAGATGAACTCGCAGAAACCCGGAACTGTTTGGTCAGAATTCTTTAAAGATGGCATGTCTTTCATACAGTCACAGTGGGGTTTTTAACTCTGTTAGTCTTTCTACTCAGAAAATTCCTGAGAATAATAATTCCTGGCTGCAGTAGAATAGAATCAGGCCTGGGCTGCCACAGCCACAAAACTACTGAGTCATTTGGGATCTTTTGGAGTGTTAGTTAAGGTAAACAGAAATAAAATAGTATAAGAAGTCCCTCAGATCCTCAAAGCCCTTCCTGTTTGAATCAAGGAATCAAAGAGCAGCTGCTGTTACCTATCAAGAGGTGTGCCTGATGGGAATGCTGCTCTACTGCAAAACTAACGCTGAGCAGAGCTCTTTGCTGATGGTTCCTGCAGTTGTTCCCCAGATTAGGAAAAATCCCTAAATCTGTGCAAACACATCCCTCTTCAGAAAGCCTGCAAAAGTACATTAGGCCATTGGACATGACTGAAGATATTGCTGTTCCTCAGAAACAAATTACCCAGCTGAACATCATGGAAATAATGAAGTTGTCAGCGACAACAGGCGGCTGTGATGTTTTGTCAGCCTCCTGTTGATTATGTTATCTAGTCAGACACTCCAGACAGAGATAATTTATGCCATGTATTGTTTAGCCATGACTACTCCCAGCTGCACTGCATTTAATTCAAGTTACAGCAGAACATTTTACAAACAGAAATTAACAGGCTTTTCATAGCTGGCAATTTCTAGATTAGGAAAGAATAAAGAAAAAAGCAGAATTTAGTGAAGCTGAGCATGGAACAAAGCTGAACAGAGGCAGACACACACCATCCCAGAGAAGCACCTTCTTTTTTAAGCTAAAGACATTTTTAGGCTTGTGACACAGTCTTTAAAAAGAACAAAAAGGCCATATAAACATATATAGATAGGTGTCATGGCAACTGTTGCATGATTGCAGTAATAAGCAGTGTACTTATTAATATAAGGCCTATTTCCAAAGATTGATCTCCCTTCTCTTCAAAACTTGCTGTGTAAGAGCATGTATTATAAAGTACTACACAAGTGTCATTGTTTTTCATACTGAATAAAGAAACAACTTAGATAACAGAAGAACAACTTCCTGCTGTTCTGTGATCCCCAAGCACTGTTTATTTCACTAAGCAGATACTCCTTAAAGAGAAGTTTGTTTGCCCTGATTAAAGCAGGAATCTGTTTATGGGCAATGATTTTAACATATTAAAATCAGACATTTAAAGAGAAACACATACACAAGACCAACAGCAACAACAAATCCTCCACCAAACAAACCACACAAAACCCCAGAGTAAGGTACCATTTCAGGAAAACTTTGCTACTGAGGACAAAGAGTGGGAAGAGAGGGGCTATTTTCAAAGGGTAACATTTACCTGGGGAGAATAATTTGTTCAGATCCTGATGGAGACATTGTTCTGGACAACAATTCAGACCAAGAGCCCATTTGTCTGCTTTACTGGAGGAAGAACCACAAGGAGATCTCTCTCCCTGGACCAGCTTTTGTGAAAAGCCCTATAGGTTATCTTTGCAATAGGGAAGCATCCCCTGCCTGGCTGTGAGCATTTTCCACAGGCTGGAATTCATACCGCAGTCATTTGGTCTTTTGTGGCTGCTCATTTACAATTGAGTTTAAATGAAAATAACTCTGAGGAATTCCAAAGCAATGTCTCGCAGGAGCAATGCAAAATCCTAAACAGAACAGAAGTGATTGCTGTGAAGTAATTCTAGATTTGTCAGTGCCATTCTTTTTCACAATGGGTTCAAATGAACACTTAAACATTCATTTTTTGCTGAGCAGTTATGATAGCTTCAAATAATGAAGATCCAAGGTTTACTGCAGAGGCAATGCACATGGACATAACAGTTTTTGTTGAAACCTTTTTATAGTTTAGAGAGACAAGGACATAGGATTGCTTATCCTTTACAAGGGGTGTGGGGCACAGCAAAATCAGTGGCAAAATTCAAAATGTGGGATTGTTCTTTCCTCAAGTACAACCTTTCAATCAAAGTGAAATTAAAAGGCAGGAAGTGCAACCAAATCTTTTCTGTTTAGAACATAGCAGATATGTAATATCTGTAATATACTTTGCCAAAAATCATTCCTTTTTTATTGTAGTGGAGGCTTTTAAAAGCTGGAGTGGTGAGAATAGCAGTTCATGAAAATATCTTCTCATCACTTTTCTTAAGCTCCAAACCTGATGAATCTGTTCCCTTTCAATTAGTCATGTCAGCCTCTCAGTGTGCAACAAACTTCAGTACTTGGCTTTGCTGTGTTGCCATGAGTCCCATCTCCACCACACAAACAAGATCAGGATACAAAGTGATAATTGCCCCCTAATGAGCACACACTTTTTGGATGGATTTAGTTCACAGCCTCTCTTCTCGTTTCTTTCTCTTCATCACATCCAAAGTAATGCAGCAACCAACTCCAAAGGTGAGAAATTAATCTGATATAAACTCCTACTTTTCATGACTGGCTGCAGCATGCCTTTGTTTTCCTACAGGTCAAAGAGAATCTGATTCTCCCATATTCGAACTCTGACTTAGCAAAGTCCTTGGGAAACAGTCTTCAGGCCAGTTCTTCAGGAGGGGTTGTGGTATAGGCCAAATCCCGATGTGTTAGCAAAAGTCTGTGAACTTCCATCCTGTTCATAGCCCCCCTGGGACGTGCTTTACTCCTTCTCACCCACCCTCAAATCAGAAAGAACAATGCTGGCTAATCGTGGGGCAGAAGGTGCTTGGAGCACACAACAGGACTCTGGCAAGTGCCCAGATCCACCGTGGGTGGGACAACTCAAGGCCAGAGCTGGTTTAGTCTCAGGATCTTTTTTTCTTTAAATCATGGTAAAGCACTTGTTAGTCCTAGAACAGAGACACTGGCTGGGAAAACCTTTGAGGTATCACGCTCACATGCCCTAAAAGTTTCCTGTGTCAAGAAGGTCTGGTTATCAGATGTTCACTTATGTTTCATTTACATGCAGCAAATTGAAAATATTAAAAATTAACTTCAAAAACTATAAAAACCCAACTCCCCAACAGCTTATTACAAATAACTACTACCTCTATTTTATAAATGAGGTACTTCAAAAGTGTTTGTACATCACCATCCAGTTATTACATTCATTAATGTTGTCACAGGTGACAGATGGGAAATATAATTTGCTGCTGTGTTAAAAGATTGAATATGGATTTGGAAACAAGGACTCGTGGTCCAATGAAACAACACTGTCTGCGGCCAGAAGTGCTGATCTGATTTCATCTGAATTGTGTTAATAAATATTTGCAAAACCAGGCAGCTTAGGTGGCTTAATTAAGAAAACACTTGCTTTTCACCTTTAGTAATTAATTTCCTTCAGGGTCAGCATTTGGTGGTCTTAGAGCGATTGCCCAAACTTCTACACACTTTGGGATGATTAATGATCTCTGTTCTGGAAAATTATGAGGTGCTATAAGGAAAAATTAACTGAATTCACACAATGTGAAACCTCTCACTGAGTACCTTTTCTCTGCATTTTTTTTTTTTAAAGGGGCATGGTCTGTATGAATGTGTGTCATAGAAAACTTGTAATGAGTACCCCACAAACCTGCACAGAATTCTCTCACGTGGTAATGCAGCCAGCCAGTCTCTGCTACAGGCAACACTGAGCCAAGTGAAATCTTACAGATACTCAGTGCTGGCAAGAGAATTACCCTTCAAAAAGCACTGATCAATGTGACACCTGAGCCTTGGGACCAAAAGAAATGTTCAGGGTTTTACTTCAGATGCTTTTCTTGGTTTCAGCATCAACCATCCTCCCAAAAACACCCCCTCACACAAACACACAAAGCACAAACACAAAAATGGGTGCATTTATCACACCAATTTTAATATCTGTGTTGTGACTTCTTAAAAACTAGTAAATAATATACTGTAGGTCATATTCTGCAGCATTTCACTCAATGCAGGTCTTTTGAATTATTGCAGCTGAGAATACATTTTGCCTCTTTGCAGACACCATTCTGGGAGAACTCATTCTGGGAGAACTCATTCTGGGCCTCTATCCACTTTTCCAAACAGGCACAATTGCCACAGATTCCATACAACATCCAGCATTGCTACTCAGCTGGAAATGAAGCCATGGGTTTGCAATGAGGTGGACAATAGTTTAATATATACAACCCTCTAACAGAAGATCTCTTGCTCCAGCAGTTTAGGAGCACCTGATCTGTTCTCTTGCCTGTACTTTCTAATAAAACTGTGTAGTTTGGTTTTAATTAGGGGCCATAATTAGTAAGAACTTGAAAATTAACCACTATCAGTATGCAGGGTGAATGTGTTGTCTGGCTTCATCTTTTATCTAAATTGGCTGAAAAACAGAAGGTTGATTTTGGTTATTCCAGCTGCACTTGAACAGAAGTAGAGTTAAACATGAATCATTGGGTTTGTTCTAAGACTTGCTGGTGCAGATGGCTCTGTTGCCTGCTGTTCAGTAAAAATAAGGTCACTTTTCTTTAAAGAAATATTGAACTACAGAGAAGGAGAAAAAAAACCAAGCTGGTATGAACAACTTCAACTCTGAATCATAGATAAAGAAAAAAAACCATGAAAAAAATATTTAAAAATCCATTTAAAAATTTTAACAAAGCAGCTTTCAGTGACAGAGTAATCCCTTTTACAACATTCTACCAGAAGACTAAGATACATTTTCACACTGACTCCAGTACAGAGATGGGTGTTTTGTACTGGAATTACGCTCTAAGTACAAACACTCAAAAGTTCCATGGACTGGAAAATGAAAGTAGGGATAGTGTAGGGAGAGTTTATCTAATGGCTACTCAGTGTACCTTGAGAGTGCTGGAACTGGGCATTGATATTGTTCCAGTGCCTGTTTATCCCTCATGATATAGCTTAACAGAAATGTTGGAATTTTGTCCAATTTTGGCTCATTTGACTTTTATTTTACACCCTCCCCCTTTCAAGAAGTTACCATGGAACTGAATTTTCAAATTACTGACATGCTACATTAATACTTGTATTTGAAAAGCCCACAGATTAAATTATGTGACGTTAAAACAGAATAAAGCTCCTGGTCAATGAATGATTCCATCATTCTTCTTTAAATGAGTCTATATTGAAAGCCAGCTTAACACTAAGAAATGAACCTGCACTTCAGCAAAAGCTAGAGTATTAGTTTTTTGGCATCACAGGAAAGTTTGATTACAGAGCCCATTATTATATCACAGTCTCACAGTTTAAATACAACTGTGAGACTGTGATGTCTTTTTACAATACAATACAGTTCTTCAGATTTTCTAAAGAACACCCATACACTGAAAACACATTATTCAAAGATATGCAGTCCTTAAAGAACGATTTTTTAGAAGGGTGAGAAATCCAAGACTAACTACCAGTCTCTGCAGAAAATAGGCAACCTAAAACTGAATGCTCTGATATATCAGCACACAAGCTGTGCTGGGAGAATACAGAACTGTGAGACACACAAAAAGACAAGTGAAGCATTTATGTTTTCTAACACTCGAAGAAGAACAGATTCAAGCTTTATAGTACCAGTCCACCACCACCAAGATTGCATAGAATTCCCTCTGTTTATACCAGAATTTAGCTTTTAAATATAAGTAGTAGAGGAACCTGATTTATAGAATTCCAAATGATTTTAATATGAGTTTAAAGAAATAGTTATACACTGTTGAAACCAGAAATTTTGATCAGAATTTTTCCAGAAACAATGAACGACTGAATGGCATTTTAATATGCAGCATTTTGTTCAGTAGGCTTTTGAGAATAATATGGAAAACACAACTGGTACTTTCAGCCAGAAACATTTATAGAGCCCTCATGAAAAAACAAGGAGTTCAGGCTTAAATGTGCTATGAATCTTCTCTAATTTTGTGTGGAATTCCACAGCTCCATGTAATATGATCTTCATTCCATAATGGGGGCTCCTATTTTGTTAGCAAATAATAACAACCCCTCTAAATGACTGCCTTTTGCCTATCTCCTGCAGATCTGAAGGCTCAGATCTTAGGTTTGGTCAGGGACAATCTCCCAGTGGGTTGCAGATATGAAACCTCACTGGACATGAGAAACACATTCATCTCCTTCTTCAAGCCTAGATTCAGCTATCCAAAACAAAACCACAACACGAACAGCAGCCCTAACAAACCTTGGCAGTACCAAGCTGCTGCTGTTCTGTGTTGTCAGTCAGCTGTCAAAATGTAAAAGAAAACTATTTCTAAGTTCAGACAGTATTTCCAACTGTGCACATGGTGCTCACAGTAGATGACAGTGCAAGAATTAAATGTCACTTGCATAACAGAAATACGCTTGAAACGTGAAGTGGGGAATAAAGGAGTGATCACAATTATACAAGAAAACCCAATAGAATTGCAGTGGCAAGCTTTGAATTTGCAGTGAAGTTGTCTTCCTGCAAGATGTGGTTTTTTCAGTGCAAGCTGCAAAGCAGAGTAGGGTCAGTTTAATTTCCTTCATCTATCTGTCTACACAAAGCAGCATCTGAACTGCATTTCCAAGCAAACAATTATATAAGACTAGGCGCCCTCTCAGAATTTTTCCTCTCCGTGAAAAGCAATGCAGAAAATTAAGGAATTACTGTACTGAAAATTAATACATCCATAAGTGTCTATCTAAAAAAAAAAAAGCAACTGAGAGTTAGAATACATTTAAAAAGGAAATATTAGATACCCACAATCAGTTTTCAGACATTATTAGAGAGCAATTTCTGAAGTATAACTACCAGGTAAATAATTTTCTGTGAATAGCACTTTAGAGAAAACTGTTTGCAGATGATTTCCAAATAAAAAAAGGCAAAATTCACTGTAGCATTTGCTTCAAATTATACAACCAACTAATTATGAAGTAATCTCTTTCAATATGAAAGAATTAATACAGATGATTAGCATACAGAGATGGGTGAGAAAATTAAGCTTATGAGTGAAATATAAAAGTAATGAAAATCTGAAAGTAATTACAATGGAATTTTTCCCTATTTTCTCACTATAAAGAGTATGTTATATTAGTTCTATATAAACTCATTTTCGCCTCTGTCTCTGAGAATTCAAGCAGGACACTGTTACAATATCAACTATTTCAAATAACACCAGATTTTACACTTTTGTTAACCCAGGAACAACAGGACAAGGAAATATAAACCCCCAAACTGTGTTTCTTTACAATTGACAAGCCATGATTTAAAAAGGTCAAAAAAGGACATTTGCATTATCTGTCTTGTTCTGAAAATAGTACTGTATTAAGAACAAATGATACAAAAATATCATCAAAAAACCTCAACAAACGAGAAATGAATACGATCAGAAATTCTTGTCCAAAGCTACTGAGCACTAACTACAAGAGAACAGTCAATTTAATTGCTCCAGGAGCACATTTTGATCAGTTTAATTCTTTTTCTAGACAGCACAGAAGGTGTGGAAGACTTTTCTTAGCCACAGGCTGACCATTCTGCAACTTTTTGCTAATATCCACCACCCAATTGTCTGTGCTCTTTATTGCTCCTTGTATAAAATCTGAACAGCCAAGAAGAAAGTCTCTTTAACCTCCACTGATACCTTCACAGCAGCTGTCAGAGAATCCAAACGTGGAGCATCCACCTATCACTTGTTTGGAGATAGATTTAAAAAAAAAAATAAATCCTGAAACACATTTTCTTTAAAAATTGCAAAGGTTTAGCAGTAGTGATTTCATAAGGGAAATCACTCTTGCATCCACAACTTCTTCCAAGATAAAGTTCAAGGCAGGAAGAGATGCTGAATATTGAATCAGTACCAAAAGACAGACAAAGGATAGATTATACAGAAACCAAAATAGATGGAAGTTTAACTTTAGTGATGGAATAATCCCTTGTCTTACAAGTAGCCATATTCTTAGATAAGTAATTCTCACCAGTTAAAACTGATACAATTTGAGTCAGTAGAAGAAAGCAAGCTGCTGTTTTAGTAAACATTTTGCAAGTCCCTATAGATGCATACCTGGATCATTCAAGGAGAAAATTTTAAAGCAAATGGTGCAGGATGTGTTAAAACTTATCTTTAGAATGTATTTGTGACAGGGTCTGGGAAAGGAAAACATACAGGGGACTTCTAAGAGCAACTTCTGATCAAAGTTCTTCAATTACAGCAGCAGTTCAGAAACAGCTGAAAAATTAGGACATCCTCTCCATTAGGTGTATTCTGTGCCAGAGGAAATAGGAATCTGCTTTTCCAAAAGCTAAATGAAGCACAACTACATGGACTCCATGTAACAATGAAGGCAACACTAATTTATTGGATCTTGAAAATATAAACAAACAATCCAGGATCTCTGCTTGAGTGTGGGTATAGATGTATTTATCTCAAGCTTTTTGTCTTTCTGGAAAGCCTCCACAATCTCAGTCATTTGGATGAAGTATTATACAGGGAAATATAAACAATACCAACTTATTGAAGAGATGGATAAAGAGCTGTCCAGGAGATTTTAAGTAACAAAAAAGTATTTTATATTAAAATCTGTGCAACTGTTCAACCTGCAGTTTTCTGCTGGATTTCAGCAGCTGTTTATTACAGTCTGAAGATGCTTCAATTATCACCTCTGTGCTCTCTGGTTATAAGGTCATAAAAGAGAAGACTCTTTTTTAAAAGTTGCATCAAGTTTCCTAAAGCAAATATTTAGATAACTGTTAGACTGTGTCTCTCTCTCAGAAAATCAGGATCTTGATTTGTTTTGATGGCCATCCTTGTGACAATATTCCTGTGAAACACACTCCTTCAGAGTGGGATTTGGGGTAGACTGCTCTTCCTTTTATTTATGCTTTCTACTGAAAGATCAGAAGCCTGGTGCATTCAGCAGGAGTTGTCAGTGCCTTCAACTCGTGCAAGTTATTATTCAGCAAAGCTGGCTGTCACCCAGAAAGATACTGCACTGTCAATTTGCAAGCAGGTTAAAGCAACACAATTTAGTGATAACTTATACCCAGAAATTTATTGCAATGATGAAATTGCTTTCTTTCATTTGGAATTATAAAATAGCACTTCTTAAAATTATAGGAAAACATTAAAAACTCTTCTTTCACACTACCACTGACTATAAAAGTAGGAATTTTGAGGACTTGTGAAATAGTGGAATGATAGCTGGGATCAAGCTTCAAAGTGCTGGTTAATATCTCATTAACTTTGCTAGTGAAGGAATCAACCCTTTTTGATTGATGTCTTAATTATATCCCAAACAAACCATAATGTAGTAATTCCATAAGCACTGGCACATTTCCTTTCCCTCACAGCAGCAAAGAAAAATTGTTCTCTGACACACATTCCTTACTCTGTACATTAAAAGGGAAAAGATATTTGCTTGATAAAGGTAAGAGACACATCCATGATAAAATATACAATTTATTATCAGCAGAAAGATGTTCCACATAAATGGTGTCCTCAAATAACCTTCTGTGAAGCTTGAATAACTGTGTGACATAGAACTGCTTCAAAGATGAGGTAACTGAACGTATTTTTGAGCCAATTTACATAAAAAGTTTTTAGTGCAATTCCAAGCAAGTCTGCTAGATTATTAAGCAGTGAATTTAATAGTTAACAGACACTCCTTTAAGTTTCTAATGCAGCTGAAATAACTTCCATCCTAGGAAAAGAAATTAATAGAATAAATCCTGCTTTAATCTACATTTTCAGGCTATTATTAAAGTTGCGCTTTTAATATTTCTTTTAGCTGCCTTCAGCCTGTAATGGCAAATAGACCTACAGGCCCAGTACCACCAAATAGTGTGAGGCTTTGCATACATTGAGGCTCACTGATTTCTCAGGCTAAATTATATTAAAGCACCTACATGGTCATTAAACCTCACGTTCCTTCCCCAGAGCCACTTCAGTAGTGACTGTAGGAAGAAACTGTTCTTTGATGGCCTCCCTAGTGAATGAATAATTTTAGACTTTCTTTTATGGTTACCCTTGTTTTGCCCACCCACTTACAACATCAGCTATAATAGGGCTATTTATGGTAACTACTGCGAGATAAATTAAACCCACATTTGTGATTCACATACACAAACCCGGCACTCCACTCAACAGAACAAAAACTTTTGTGCCTCAGGAGGGCACTGACTGATGTGTGACTGAGAAGTGCAGTTCTGCCATTTTAATATGTCCCTCTACAACCTATTTTTGGGATTTTTGAGCCCCACAGCACATGGCATTAAGCAGCAGCAGCATCCACACAGCTGCTCTTTGGTGTCAAGATCAAAGAACCTGTCAAAATAATCAAAGATGCCCCCTTGGTTATGCAAAATACTGAGATTTCCAAGCATGGATGTGACACCAGGATTCACAGTGCTGTCCTGGAGCCTGGTACAGCTCCAGCCACACTCACAGTAGCAGTCTTTTCACTGAATTTCATACCAAAACACATCCCCATTCGTTCAGGCCTCAAGAAGGTGGTCACTTCATTCAACACTGCTGGTGCTACTGGATTTATAAGGATGTGTTTTTAAAAATAGAGGGAAAAACTAATTTGAGGTTACAAGCAGTACCTCAGAAAGTTCTTCTCTGAGTTGACAAACAATTGTTTAGAACAAGGGGAGTATTTCTGTCAGACTGGACCGACTCTGTGGTGTGGCAGTTAGATCACTAACCCGGTAAGAGGGAAGCTCAGTCCCTCCTTTCCACACCAGTCTGCAGCCTGTGAGTTTCTAATTACTCCTTGATCTGCCTTTTTCAGAGAAGAAATGTAAGTATGGATTGGAAAATTACAAAAGCAATGTACAATGGTCCAGTCCAATGTACAAGTTTCCAGTTCTCACAACCCTTAGTCAGAAATTCATCCCTAAGCCTCAGAAAATTAATGAAGTGTTGATGTCATTGTGTTTTGAGAAAAGCCTCAATTTTTAAAAAGATCTCTTAGTGAAAACACTGCAGTAAGAATACATAATTAACTCCTATGTAGTATGATGTGAATGCACCATAATGACCACCTTCTGCTTTGTGCATGAAACCAGCTGAAAGAAATTCCATATATGAAACAGAGAAGCTTGGAACATTCTGCAGTGTGCACAGTGGTTTGAAACAGAAGAAAAAAATGCTGCTGAAATCTTTACAGTATTAAGATATGAATAATGAAAATAAACATATACTACGTGGTGAGTAATAAGCATAAAGCTTTCATATTTCTTCATGAGAAATCCCACGGAAGGCAAATAAACCCTTAGAGACCATTGTAGGAAGCCATATCACACCATTTAAGAAAGTTTTCTTTTCTCTCAAGAGCTGGCAACAAAGTATATGCATTTAGAACAGATTTCTTTTTTTCCTTTTAATCTGCAGCTAACTGCAGTTTTAAAGCCTCTCATTTGTTTAACCACCAGGCTGAACAAGGAAAGTTGGCATTTAGAAAAAGAAAATATCAAAATCCAGTTAAATTTGGCACCTTCCTTGTTCATTCTTCCCCAACAGTCCTGACTTAGGAGTGGTTATTCTCCCTTCTCTTCAGATCCTTCTCTAAGCCCTCTCACCAGGATTTCAAAGTTAAATGATCAAATGTACAAGAGAGGCACCTAATTTCTCACAGGCACTTCTGAAAACTCCTGACTAGGTCTACAGTGAACAATTTTCTTTCTCTCCCCCTGCCCCCACCTTTTTATTTTTTTCCCCTGGCCTTTGATCTTTAGAAAGCACAAATGCCATTACAGTGAATAAAGTCATAGCCCACAAAGTCAATGCCCTCCTATTTACCTCTCCCCTCCCTGTGGCCCTTGCCCAGGCAGCCTGCAGTCCAGCCAGGCTGGTTCGGCTGGGCTCAGAGACAGCTGCAGGTACCATCAGCACTGTGACAAATGAGAATGTGTCTCAGGGGAGACTGTTCAAACAAACAGTCGGATGCTTGGGGACACAGACAGAAGACCTACGATTTAAGCTCTTTTTTTCTTTCTTTTCTTTTCCTTTCTCCCTCCGCCTTCAAAACAGAAGATTAAGTTTGCTGTGAACATGAGCTGATGAAAAGAATTCAAATAGTGCTTTGAATAGTGCCACTGGGAGCGTCACAGGAGAATTACAAATTGCTGCTGGAGACACCAGTCTCCCTTTACAGAAAGTTAACATAAAAGTACACATATCTTCTTTCTATAAGGTACTAACTTGTAAATTAACCTTTAATGGAGTATAAATGATGTCCTGAAAGAACTGCTTATGCAGCTATATTTATGATCTAGAAAATTGCAAATATTTACAAGATTATAGGTGTTAATGGTCTGTCAAAAATGTTTGTATATTGTACATACATTAAACCTCAGTTTAAGACCACCCTGCTATAAAGACCACCCCCATTTCTTGTCCCATATAGAATTTCGCTTTGATTCCATCTATTCCATTCCTTATAACGAGGCTAGGCCCCAGCATACACCCAAACCATTCCAGACAGGGAACTGCTCCTCTGTAGGAGCCACTATGAAGGAGAACTCGTTTCAGTCTCTGTTCCCAGCTTCCCTGTGCAGCAACTCCCCGCCAGCCAGGCTTATCTCTGTCATTCACCCTCACTAAGAGGCTGAAGAACGGCTCCCGACGCTCTCCAAAGGCAAAGCAGAGCTGGAGGAAGAGCCACACACAGGCTCAGGAGGACCGAGCAGTGTTTCACTGCCCTGCAGGGAGCAGCTCCACCTCCCAGCGCTCCTGCCTCAGTTTCCCCGCGGCTCCGCGCCGCTCACGCGTTTCAGCGGCCCGCCCTCAGCGCCGCCGTGCCCTCCCCGGGCCAGCGACACGGCAAACAGCCCAGGCACAGCCGGCTGGCTGCTCCCTGCTCCGGCCTTCGTGCCGCTGTCCCCGCAGCAGGTGGGCCCGGCGCTGCCTTTCCTCCGGCGGGCAGAGCAGCGCCTGCCCGGCCCCGGCCGTGCCCGCCCGGCTCTCCCCGCTCCGCCGCTCGTCCTTCATCTCCCAGCGGCGTGCGGCCGGCTCATCTCCCCCAGCGCCTTCGGACAGCGTTCTCTCGCTCCGCCACAGCAAAATTGTCACTTCTCATTTGCTACATTCAGCTCTCATGTCTGAGTTTCCTTTTCCTTTTCCTTTTCCTTTTCCTTTTCCTTTTCCTTTTCCTTTTCCTTTTCCTTTTCCTTTTCCCTTTCCTTTCCTTTCCTTTCCTTTCCTTTCCTTTCCTTTCCTTTCCTTTCCTTTCCTCTTCTTTCCTTTTCTTT
>VXAC01006272.1:320103-489700 GCA_013399225.1 Rhipidura dahli
TTTCCTTTCCTTTCCTTTCCTTTCCTTTCCTTTCCTTTCCTTTCCTTTCCTTTCCTTCCCTCCTTTCCTCCTTCCTTCTTTCCATTTTCATTATAGCTCATTATTGAAACTGTAATTTTCCTTAAAACTATTTGTATTAGAGGTTTTCTATGAGTGCTACAGTGAAATAAAAAGGAAAACATCCCCTCTTTAAATTAATTCTATATTTGTCTCTGACTCAATTTTTGCTTTGTAAATAATTATTAATATATATTTTCTGGGCATACGTTGTAGCAACAATAATTTCAATACAAGCCAAAATATATTTGCTGCTCAAAGTGAGAGAATAACTTCTTCTCTGATCTATTACAGTTTCTTTTGTGGGCAGTTGAGTAATTTTCTGTGTTAGAAATTTGATCCAAACTTCTGAATTGAAATTTCTTTTTCTGAAAACATTGCAAAATAAAAAACAGTTGGACTTTGTCACTTGTGATAGTGAAATTTCAGAAAGGTCAAAGTTTGAATTTTGAAAGAGGAAAGATTTTTTTTTTTTTTTGGAAACATGCATAACTCAAAATGTTACAATTTCTAATACTTATTTTACAAACATTGAATTCATGCATAAATACAGCTGGGGAAAAATAAATACTTTGGGAACAAGTACTTGGGGCTCTGCCCAGGTTTTATTGCAACAGATTATTTTCTTTTGTAATTTATCATTTGCTGTACATTATCTTGCTCAATGACTGAAAAAAAACCAACGTTCTTCTTTAGGATAAAAAGTCAAAGGAAAACTTGAAAAGGCTCTGTCTTCCCTGACCTCATGCACATTTTTATTGATATCAAATTGCTCATATTTTTTTGCCTTGCCATTTTCATTTTTATACCTGCTGGGTCAGATCTTCAAATGATGTAAACTGGCATTGGCCTAATGGTTTCCATGAAAGTATCAGAGCTGAGGATCTGGCATTAATTATTGGGGATTGTCTGTTATCCAGTGAGATAATGTAAAAGCAGCTCCTCTCCGAGCTTGAAAGAGAGTGTTCTGTAAGTTAAGTACAGAGATACAGCTTAAGTGAGGTGATTTTAGGGAAAATTAACCTCTAAGATTTTACACAGCTCTTCAAGTGATCTCATTATTTTATGCCATAATCTGTGACAAGAGAATAACCAAAGTGAAGCTTCTCACAAATTGTGAAACATTTGATTTTCTCAAATATACAAAATTTGTTTGGATAGCTCAATGAAATGATGCCATTTGGAATCTCTTGTTGTTTTACACAGAATGAGCTGGCTTGCATCGGTTTGGCTGTTAACAAGTGGTGGAGCAAAAAGCAAAGATTATTTTTGGTTTTCAAGCATTGGGTTTTTTTGGTGGGCATAACCAGACACATTACCAGGTTCCCAAATATCCCTCTAATTTTGAGTGCTTAGTTTTAATGAGTATTCTCACAGTCTTCTAAGATTATTCAACAAAAAGGGCTTTTTATATAAGTACCTAGAAAAACGTCAGGATTTTAGTTTTATTAGGTTATCTCCTGGTGTGGGGGATATCCAGAAAGGAGAGATCCAAAGGCCAAGATATCCCTCAGAAAAATGAGAGGTTTTGTTGCAGGCAAACACTGCATGTCACATTTGCTGTGCTTCCAAAGGGTATTTCCCAGTAAACCAAAGCATTATAAACTGTGTATTTATAAC
Organism: Rhipidura dahli; assembly: GCA_013399225.1. Classification (NCBI taxonomy): domain Eukaryota; kingdom Metazoa; phylum Chordata; class Aves; order Passeriformes; family Rhipiduridae; genus Rhipidura; species Rhipidura dahli. The sequence continues at coordinate 321,781 of VXAC01006272.1, forward strand.
CCTGCTGTAGAACAAACAAAACCACCACACCACAATAAGTCTGGGTCAACAAACATTGAAGGCACTACCATCTGCTTCCAAGGATGAACACAACGACCTGAGGTGCCTCCTAATTTTCTCTGATCATCAGGGCACTGAACTGGAAATGTATACATTTCCATGAGTATGATTTGGGTTTTTGCTGCCAATACTCCCACTGGAAGAGTCTTTTCCACCAGCAGATGGTCACATCATGATTTACCTTATGTAAACTTATGTATTTGGTGGTAGTTTATATAATGTTGATTTTTTTTCCAGTATCTTTGTTTGGACATGTATATCTAACTTAGGTGTCTTCCCTCTTGTTACCTGTACAGAGAGTGATTGTGGACTTGAATAAATTAGTTGATTTCAACAGAAGTGAAGTCTTTGTATCCTTCAAGTTTTTGCTCTGTAAAAGGAGAATAAAACCTCCTTCCTTTCCTCTCCTTTCCTCACTATGTTCATTTTCAGACTGTGAATTCTTCCTGGCAAGAATTCTGTTAATCAGTAGTGGGCTGGTTTAGTGCCCACTACAATGGGTATTTGCTCACAGTGGGGTACTACTATGCTACAGAAAAAAAAAGTAAATATTACTGATGGTAAAAATACAGCTCATCGACTAAAGGTGCATGAAAAGAATTTTGTCCTGTAGGACATCAAAGTTCTTAAAAATTCATATGTCAAGTATTTCCATCTGAACTAAATTAGTTTTGTAGAACTAAGATTTCATGGCAAATAAAAATAGTATATCATCTTAATAAAAGCATCATGTGCAAAGGGAAAATAAAAGCAAGAAAGATATAATTTTATAGTACTTGCACAGTTCTTCTTACTCTGCACTGAAATTCAAAACTACCAAAGAAGCAGCCATCAACAGCCACATAATCAATCTCCTGCAAAGCTGGTGCTGGTCTCCAACTTATTTGATACAAAGGACAGTGGAAACAATAGGAAAGTTTGCAGGAGTGTAGTAAATAACTCTAATGCTTTGAATTGCAAAGGGTAAGCAGCCTACCAAAAGTATTTATCAAAATCATATTGGGGGAGAGAAACATCACCAAACAGAACAGTGCAAGCCAGATGCTTGGAGATTAAATGGGGTCAAAAATGCAACCCTAATTTTCATAACATCCTCATAAAAATTCACAGGAAACTGCTTTCTGAACCTGTTTTGGAAGAGATTTTTTTTCAAAGTTAAAGGAGAGTTACAGATTGAGATTCTACTGAATGAGGTCAGAATTACAGAGGAAGAGTAAAATAACCTGTTCATGAAATAAAAATAAGAACATAAAAAGCAATACAGAACAATGGCTAAAAGTAGCTGACAGTTATGTCTAGACTTGTGAGATCAGATTTACTTCTTTCAATTTGCACTTGTGTTGAAGGTTCAGATCAGTCAGATCTTTAACCCCTTCAATGAGGGAACAAACCCACTTGCCTTTTGTGAACTCCCCAGACTTGCCCCTAAATAAAAATACAAAATAAAGTTAAAAAAATAAAAGACTTCACTAATATTTTCAGCTCCTTTCAACCCTAGTGTCTCTCCCATTTATATACACACACTGTGCTTCTGCCTCATCCTTCAGTTCTTTAATCTAAACCCAGGTGTAAAGAGTAGGAGCAATGCACACACTATACAACAGTTCACTTTTTTATATATATAAACCCAAGCTTAAAGGTCACTGAATATAATGGAAGATGAACTACACTGGCAAAAGACACAAGACCATTTCCATGAAATAATTGAGATGGAATCCCTCCCACGTGGAAAGACCAAGATACCAGAATTCTCAAAAAAAAAAAAAAGTTCATGTTATTCAATATCTCTAAAAATAATGAATTAGTTTTTAGGAATTAAAGGAAACATATTTTTTAAGTCTTCATGATGCCCTTTAGCTGCTATTCAAAAAGGCATCTGACATTTTCTCTCACTGCTGACAGTTCCTGTGCCAGCAACACTAGGACAATGCTCAGAGCAATGACAGGCATTTAATTTTCAGGCTTTGATGTTTGCAAAACAATGCAGTAAAGAGAAATTAAAACTTAACAAATTGATTGACAATTTTCTATTAGACTGTGCCCTTTCATTTCTACCATAGTAATTTACCTCCTGCTGACTTGCAAAAGAAACACAGGGTAATTAATTTGCTTTAGTGGACAGTGCAGGAATACAGAATACAAATATGAGAGCCATAGCTTTGGTGTATTTTGGCTGACACTTAGGCTGTATTTATTATCTGACAACAATTTGCAGGAAAGTATAATTTCTAAAGCAAATTAATTTTCATAAGAGTAGACAAAGAAGTTTTTAAAAAGTAAAAACCGGGCACGTCTGAACATACTGGCCACATTCTTTTAGTAAACAGAGAATTTAGTAAGGTGATACATATATAGGACATGCAGTGTAAATATACCAAGGAGTGACTACACAATGCAATTTATTTCCATCAATGATTAAATAATCTACCATACTTAAAAAGGTGATCTTTCTTCTACTAAAATTCAGAAACTGATTTTCTTCTGTATTCCAGAAGAAAAATAATCCTCAAATAATACTGCAAGGGAAGCACAAGTGGCAGCTCTCTCTGAAGTACTCAGAGTGTCTGCAGGGCAGGGCTGTGTTTGGTGTTGCTGCAGCCCAAGTCCCTCCTCAGGGTTGCCTGGTCCTCGTGTCCCACATCAACACTCGTGCACACCCTCAGCCCCTGGCACAGGTTGCTGGGGCTGTCCATCCCTGCCCATCCACACTCCTTTATCAAGACAATGTATTTACAGATGACAGTCAAGCTTTCATTTTTATTCCTGTTCCTGACCCGACCTCCTGCTCTGAGGAGCAATGCTGGATGAATCCACGTGCTCGTAGTTAGTGTGAGCACATGCACATAAAGGCTGGAGAATCAGGAACACTTTCTGTGACAGCAGAGCTGGTTTGAGGTGTTCCTTCCCTCCCTCATCTCTAATCCATCCATGCAATAGCAACTCAGTAACTCAATGCTCTGTTTGGACAGCTACTGTTTCTGGTTGCGGGTGCTTCAGCTAGATGTGAGACACAGCCTTTGGGGTTCCTACAGAAAATCCAGATTGCAATAGTTACAGATGTGCTGTGCAACACCTGTGCTGTCAGCTCCACACCTTGGAAACGTGTCAGACCACGGGGATGTGCACATGAGGAATGGAGGAAATCTGTGCTTCCAGGGAAAAAATACACAGAGCTTGTGGAGTGGGTCAGATCCTTCCTGACTTACTGAGTGCACCTGGAATTGAAAGCACATGTGGTCAGGCAGGTCTGCCCAAAACTTCTGGAGAGTGCCAGCTCTACTGCAGGCAGACAGCAACTGGAGTGAGTGTACCAAATGTTTCTTGTAAGAGCTGTCTCAATACAAGTGCCAATGGATGCAGTTGCTGGTGCTCCAGCTGGCCTCTCGTGGTACCTGGATAAATGTTTGAATATGTCAGAATCTTGGAAGCTAGAGTTTTCATGCAGAAAGGAAAATCTGGAGGTGTGGTATCCTGAATTTCTTCACAGAAAATGTCAGCGTGAAGAATTGTGTCCCAATAGAAATCCCTGAGTCGCTGTAATGACTGTAATATTAAATCATGTTGTGACCCAAGTACAACAGCTAGACATTCCCATACTGGAACTGTGAGTTAATGTCCATGTGTACAACATGTTTCTTGTAGCTGTGGGGTATTTCATTTCTCTCCCTGTATCCTTTGCTACTCTCACACTGCAGCATAAAGGAAGCAATCAGCAGTCTCATGGAGTGTTTGAGTCAGAATGATAGAATTAACTTTCTTTTTTTTCTTCTTTTTTTTTTTTTTACAAAATAACATACTGTAAGATGAAAAGGGTGTACCAGGGAAAGAGTCCACAGAGGTTGTGACTTAAGCTTAAAAGCTGGTACAAGTTAATTATTCATCTTGAAGCTAAAACAGCTTGAAAAAAGGATTCCTTTGACAGTCATGCCTATATCTAAACACTTGGCTGCAGAAGCCTAAGAAATTTACAGTCCTTCCCACACACTGCTTTTGTCTGGAAGCAACTAGAAATGCAATTTTGTACCTATCATATGTACAGAGGAAACAAAGAGATTATAAACTCACTATTTGTGCCAAATTCACTTTGCCTGGTGTACTATTTTGGTGTTAAAATACAATTGGAATGATGGTCTCTGCAGGTAAAATTAGAAACCTGATATTATATTTACTAAGCAATATGCTACTGAAAATCTCAGTGGTGCTTATTGTCACACGCAGGTCTACAGGGGGTCAGATTTCCAGCAGTGTTTAAGAAACAAGTGAGCACAGAGGCAGAGCAGCAGTGTGGAATACTGGATAACACACTGGGCTTGGGAGTGAGGAGACTCTGTTGCTGTTCTTGTTCTACGACTGTGAGCAAGTTGCTTCCTGTTTCTCTGACCCTTTCCACCCTCATCCATCCTCTGCCTCTGCAGGCACAGCAAGCCTGCTTTCTTAGGGGCAAAACCTCATCAGATAGGGTCTGTAGGTGATCCTGTAACACCAATAATATCTCTATAATGCTTCTTGCCTGTGTTTATTAAGACATGTTACCTCCATGATATTCTGTGGTTGATTCAAGAGATGGCAACATATTACTGCCAGACTCACAGAAAACATTATTTTAATCCTAATTCTCGGTGGCAAAATAGTCTTACAAATATGTGAACCATTAATGATGCCAAAGACGTTTTGTTTCCTTTATAGTCTGTAAATCTACTACATATCAGATACTAACACATTTTCAAGCACCAATTAGTATATTTAATCTTACTTATTGAAGTGAGTGAAAAAATTGGTCTTTGGCAGTGTACCTCACTACCATATCTGCCTGCTATTGTTTACCCATTTTTTTAAACCCACAATTTCATCTGTTGTTCTTCTATTTCACATAGGAGTTGATGTTTATCGAAAAAGCCATCAGGAATTACTGGTACACGATAGTTTCATTATCTCAAACATTTGTAACTTTTATCAACAATGCAAAGAGGGAACAGAGGTTTTGTTCAAAGTTAATGAAGACTGCTCTTAAGGATTGCATCACAGCTTCCTAACAACGTGAACAGCACGGCAAATGGCAAAAGAAAATTGGAGCTTTTTCACCATTATCTGAAGACCACAGTAACAATTTTTATCACACACATACTTAGCTATCAGCTGCCACACAGTCTCTTATGAGCCACGTGCCAGCTCTGATCAAAACTCCCTGGTTAAAGTTCATGTCATCAGCAGAGTCAAATGCAATGTGCCAAACCCTAAAATGTGTTCAGCATTCTGGGCCTGACCCGGGAAACCATTAAGCACACGATTTTCTTTAACACCTGAAAAGTCTCAGTATTCCACTGAAAATGAGACCACTTAAATACTTGAAAATTAAGTGGAAGCTCAGATAGGCTGCTGGATTGGGACCAACACTCCTTGTAGGTCTAACCACTGATTCACATCCTTGTTTTTGGTTCCATTTCAATCACCCAGCCCTGTGCAGTGCTTGGGAGAACAACTTACAGGGAACTGCAGAAGCTGTTTATTTTCTGATAACAGACATGAGAATAAAAGGATACAAACCTAAACGTAAACTAATGAAAAATCTACTCTGAGTGATATGGTGAGTAGTTTCTATATTTTAAGCACCCTAAAATACACAAAGGCACGGCAATAAATAATCATCAAACATCTATCTTTAGACAGAATACCTCTACCGAAATTACTGCTAAACAGCAGTGAAAGGAAGTAGCTTTTTCAAACAGAAAATATGTGTGCACTGTCATGTCAGTGACCAGGGGTCCTGGGCAGAGCTCTGTGTGCAGATCTCCTCACTCCAAGTTTCACATCCCCACAGCACCAAAATCACTGTGTATGTGCAAGTGAGTCAATCTGCACATGTGCATCATCTTTTCTCCAGAACTTTAAAAGTTCAGAAATCCTGAAAAAAAAGAGTTCAAACTCTCTTTATTCTGCTCCAATAGGCTCCCAAGTAAAAATAATCCAGACTCACTGAGTATGCTTTGTCATAGTTTTGTGTGCTGCCCCTAGTCTCTTTTGGTTTTTTCTTGATAACATTCTATCTCTCACTAATGTCATACCTGAAACTAAAAAAAAAAAATTACAAAATCATAGTTAACCCTAAAATTTACCACTTACAACTCCATTCAAGCAAATTTAATGACTGAAAGGCTCACAACAAATTCTCTTTTTAAAACACGGTCTCTTTAGAATATAAGACTATTTTACATGTTTGGATTTAAGAAGTAGAAAATAAAGCTCAGCATAGCCATTTAATGGGAACAATCTTAAGGCTTGTCCACACAGGAAGTTAAGCTAAATTAGCTGAAAGGTGTGAATTTAAAGTGCATTAAGGTAAAGTGAACTACAGTCACTTTATTTCTGAATGAGAACATTCACACCAAGCTTTAATGCACTTTAACTAATATACTTAAAAATCATATCTTTAGTTAATTTGTCTTAACTTCCTGTGCAAACAACTCCTCTCTAGCACTTACTGAGAGCCACAATATAGATTGATGTGGTTATATTTATAAATACGCCTATTAACCTTGAGACTCTGAGTCAACAAAATTTGGGATGTTAAATAAAAATAAGAAACATGTCCTTGCATGAACTTCCTAGGGCTTTGAGAGTGCAATCAGTCCTAGTGTTCCTAGTGCAAACATGTCATTAATTTAGCCCTAACTTGTATAAAAGTATATTAACTATTCAGAGCCGGATAAAAAAAAAAAATGCAGACCCTTGCATATTGTCACTGACTATAGTAGGAATTTATTTCTGAAACAAATGAAATGTAAATAAATAGAGAAAAAAGTTAGGTTTCATTTAAATACAGCACATGTATTGAGATTCACCAAGACAGGCTAAATATAAAGGACTTTTATCTGAATTAACTTTAAGGCTCTGAAATTCCTTCTCTTCTGAGGAGTGTCTGAAAGTCTTGGTTATAAAGGATACCTCAAATTATCTAGAGAATGCAAAACAAGATTTTGCCTCAGATAACCTGAGAAATCAATACTGTGTTTTTCCTACCACTGCCTGACTTAAAAGAACCTTTTCACAAGCAGTTCTTGTAGAAAGAGAACAGGGATGTACTGAACACCCCACATTTACTTCCAGGGTGACTCAGTGCTCTGACGGACCAGGGGACAATGGTCTGGCACAGCCAGCAGTGAGGGGGTTGTTGTGCCCTACAGACCAACACACTGAGCTCAGCTACCAGGAGTAAAAACAGGAAAAGAAAAGATGCCCTTTGCCAGAGCAGGAAAAGAATCTGTTTTTCCAACCAAGTTGGGAGGCTGATACTGTGTCCCCCAGTACACAGCCAGTCCTGGGTGCAGCCCCACACAATCTCAGGGTTGCACAGGAGACTCTGATTCCCCTGTGGATCACCTCTAAGTCTTTTCTCCCTCAGAAAGCTGCTGAATAGCGCAGTTCAAAAGTAAAATACAATAGTGCAGAGACCTTTTTTTTTTTTTTTCCTTTAAACTGATGACAGAGAGAATGGGGTAGTAGACCATGGAAAACATCCTCTTTTAAAAGAGGACTGCTGAAATAACAGAACTGGTGGTTTTTCAAGCATGAACATTTTTATCTGCTGCTCAGCATACAGCATCTTTTTTTAGTTTATCAATTCCCAGCTTTTACATGATTCATGCAGATGTTCTGATTGACAAGGCTACAAAAGAATAGGCATAGTAATGTATCCATCAGGTGATAAATAAGTATTTTCATCAGCCTTCCTAAATATTTTGAAATGTTCTGTATTCCTAGAAAAGTTATTTTAGTTAATAGAACTCCATCAGTTAAAATCTTGCTTAAGTGCTGTAATAATATTCTCTGACAATTTTGCCCAATAACACAAACTCATAGTACTCAGGTGGCAAACCTGCAGCCAGCCACAGCTCAACACGATGTAAGAGACTGTCCTTGCTCAGGTGTCCTGGTGCTCTGAACACTTGACAGCTTTTTCTGAGTGCAGATTGTTGCTTTGACCACACACAGCCCTGAATCTTCATTGGAGTTATGAACCTGTTTTAGTCCCTCATGTTTTCTGATTCCCCCTCCTGGGCAGCCCATGACCTATTTCTGAGCACTCAGGCTAATGCAGCCTTTGGGCAGGCTTCCCATAGCTCAGTATTCTGCATTTTGTGCTGCTGTAGCTTTTAAGCCACGCATCATTCTCGTGATGAAAGCCAGTCACAAACCTAAACTCTCCTGTATAAACTAGAAAGACACCATTAGGTTAAGAGTCCCAGGCGGAGGCAAAAAGCATGTGTGTGACAAAACTGAGCTACTTGTCCCATAGACTCTGTTTGTGTAGTATCTTACTCTTGTCACACCTCACTTGGTACCTTCCCTTCACTGCTGTCAGGTTCTCCTTGGAGCCCTTAATTCTGGTATATGTCATGGAATAAATCCAGGAGAAGCAGTAGTTGTTGCTTTTGCCAACACTACAGCAAATGTAGGATCTCTCCAGGATTCTCTTGGGGCTTTCCTTGAGCAGCGGCACCCATGAGCTGAGCAAACCACACAGCTCAAGGCTGTCAAGTGAAAATGTTTTGTCATTTTCTATTCATGCAGAAACATTAAGTGCCCTAAACTTTTGGAATCCCATCGCCTTTCTTCCAATTTCCACCAAATTAAACTGTTAGTATGAGGACATAACTTAATCTATAAAGAGCTGTGCATCAGTCTTAATCATCCCAGATATCACATCAGAGAAATACAAAAAAACCCATTTAAACAGCAAAACCACTAAGAGCAAATGCACCTGAGCAGGCAGACATGTCTAATACACACCATCAAGCACTTTATGAGCTAAAACTTTAACTTCAGTGATTATGCCTGAGGCATTTAAATGGTTTTAAATTATAAGTCTAGCAGAAGTATTTTTCTAATAATAAGCCATTAATTCTGGCAGTTTCAGACTGTCTGAATCTAGGTGTATAAACTGTAGCTGCATCAATCAGTGCTGTGTGTCTGGCTATTTCAGGCATTCCTTGTTAGTATGAAGAAAGAACAGTTTGTCCCCCAAGCACAACAGCAGCTGAGATTCCTGTTGATTGATAACTAAATGTGCCGTAGTGAAAATATATTCGGATGGAGTCGGAGAGGGAGGCACAGCAAAGACGTAATGGGGGCGGAGGAAGGAGGGATGAAATTTGCCACAACAGGAAATTCCTTCTCATGAGTCTTCCAACTAGCTGACAAGATGGATTTCATTCCTGCAGGTAACAGTGCCTTTATACTTAATCTTCTAAAACATCTGTAACCATGCAAATTCTTCCCTGTTCTATATGCAAGCTCAATTACTGAAAAGCTGTTCTTGCTGTTCAGGACACTTCTCCACTGTACATTAGTCCTGTTTCACATAGAGAATGCACTGATGTCAACAAAACTGGCTTGTAGAGAAAGCATGAATATAAAGGGATTTTATTCTGCCAGTTGAAGAATCCTTTATGGGGAATATGGTCATTTCTGAAACCTAAACTGGTTTATTGAGAAGCTGGTACTGTTTATTTCCAGATACCCAATGATTTTTCAGCTCAACATTGGAAGAAGTTCACAGATGTCACCATAATTAAGTCGAAGAACATTAAAAGCTTTACAATTCTAACCAGCAAAGGAGTATTTTCTGCCAGGATCAGTGTTCTACACTGTGACAAGTGAACATCAAATGATTTTCCAGTTTGGTGAAAAACTCAGGTTTTGGGTTCTCAGTTAGTTTATGAATTTTTAGTTTTTGGTTTCTTTCTGATCTTTGACAGCCTGAAAACAAGTTAGAAGTTTCAGAGCAACAGATTTCTACCATTTGCAAACTGTGAAAATCTAAGCTGTTAAACACTGACAAAATTTGGCTCAGATCCTGATTTCATAGATCAAGTAGGTAAGCATCACTACAGCTGTCAGTAACTCAGCACTGGAATCTCCTATTGCATTAGTCTCTTTTGTAGAATTCTTTTAATCAGAATGGAAAAACCTTTTTTCTCCCATGCAGTTAAATACTAAATTATGCACTTATTTTAAATGGATGCAGTCTTGTTAATGACATAAAAATTTAAAGTGCATTTAAGTAATAAATACTTACCTGAGAGGCAGCAAAACCTGTAATCAAAATGCTGATGCAATCAATCCTGTAATCAAGATGTTTATAGCTCTGTTGCAAGATGTACTGAGGAAGGGACAGTTACCCTCCCTTCATTTTAGGTGTCTACACAGTGACAAATGCTTCCTTTATTGTCCAAGTAACAGACTGGCTAAAGTTTGATGTCATCTGAGTCCAGGAAGGTGAGTCTGGACACCCCATTTTGCCACTTAAGCTAGGCCATGCAAATACCTTCTGCAGTGAAAGTCAACTACAATCCAAAGGGCTGAACCATGAATTCACAGGTGTATCTGAAAACAAATTTGGAACAACTTTAGACACATTTTATGAAATGAAGATTTCTTGAAAATGGTTGAATATTTGAGAAGCATTTTAAAAAGATGTTTGAAAGCACAAGCCCTTCTTTTTGAATAGAAATTCACACAGCCATTTCAGAAAAAATTAATTAATCTGCTTATTTTTAGGAACAGGCTGACACTATCCACTTGGAGAAACTAGGCAAAAATAATATTTCATTTTTGAACTTCCTGTGCAGATTAATCAGATGCAAATAGGGGTGGTCTGTCTGCCACCAGTGATTGTCTTACAGAACATGAAAACAAACTCACAACGTTGCTGACAGGTTATTTTTACATTTCTATCCATACAAGTTTGGTCATGGCTTCTCTAAGGATGCAAAGCTGTCCTCGACTGAACTTGGAGATCTTGATATCCCCTTTAATGGATCGTGTTTCCTTTATGTTCAGCCAGATGGAAACCGGGGGTTTTTTTCTACCTTTGCAGTCTGGATTGCAAGCTGAGGTCCTTTTGGCTTCTCTCCGCTCCTTTATTTCTGTTTCATTTTCTGTTGCATTTGTCTATCCAGGAAATTATGGCAGATTACTCCAGGACACAAATTTACAGCACACCAATTCCTTTGCAGAAATTCCCTGTGTTAATCTTCTCACCATGCCCCAAATCTTTAGAAAGTGAAGTAAACTCCCTGGTACTTACTGAGTGTTCAAAGTGACCACGTAGAGTTGCTGCATTCTCTAGAACACAGAATCTGACACCTTAGCTTCCTTTGCAGCATTTTTCTATTAGTTTTTAGCTATTAACTATCTTAGGTGACATTTCAAAAATACCTTCAGACAGGTATATTATGTGTCTGCTGGTGCCTGGCTTTGCATGTTAATAATCCAGTTCTTCCTGTAAAATCTCTGAGTCCAACCTTTAAATCAAGAAATGAAGTGACTCCCAAGAAAAACAGATTTCTAAAAGCCACTATTTTAAAATACTCCTTGTTCAGAAGAACAAGCTCTTATTTTATGAAATGCCCACTGATCTGTCAACACTTAGAGCTGTCTCACACACAGGGAACGTTGCCCCACATTTGGGGGAAGCCATTATCAGTGGCCATAGTTAGAACTGTGAGTAAGAACTTTCGGAAGCTCTCCATTCCTGTTTCAGATTTAACCAAAGAACAGGAAACCGCTAATGATGAATTTCACCTGTAGAATCATGTACAAACTATTCATGTTTCATTATGGGAAGGAAATAATTTATCTGATTTACTCTACTCTTCTAACCTTGAGTCTTTTTTTTTTTTTAATTGTCTACAAGAATTTCCCTGGTCTTGCCAGACAGACAAGCACAGCAGAATATTCCAGCAAATCTTTGGACAAAACCAAGGAGTCTCTCTCTCCAATTCCACACCTTTACCAAACATGGTGCACATTCTGTGTTGTAGCATTGAACTATTAAAAATGGACAATGCAAATTTAGTAAAAATCATAGGATCATAGAATGGCTTGGGTTTGAAGGGACCTTAAAGCTCCTCTCATTCCATCCCCCTACCATGGGCAGGAGCACCTTTTTCTAGCCCAGATTTTTCAGAGCTCCATCCAAACTGGAACTTTACAAATGACAAACTGTTACTAATTTTTTTTTTCCAACTCTGCAAGACAGAGAACTATGGACAGAAACCAGAATTTCTAGAAAGGAGAAAAATTCTGGATTTGAACAAAATTACTCTTACGCTTGCAATACAGAAATATGAAGGTAGTGATAGAGAATGTGCTGAATGCAAAGACTGAATTATGGTCTGTGGAGATCCATAATGTAATAGATTTTGGATGGGGGAAGGAATATACATTAGAGAGTAGTTTGGGGTTTTTTTTCAAACTAACACAATTTAGTAATACATGGACACATGGCTTGCATTTTTGTTCTGTTTGTTACCCATAGTGGTATTGCATTTCAGTTTGGGGGAAATAAAGGTTAATAACTCCAGTTGAAAAGACTATTGTTGGCAAGCTTAACGACACAAACCAGTTATTCTGTCCCCAGTACAGCAGCCAGCACGGCACATTTCTACCATAATCGGAAGTTGGTCAGCTCTAAACCATCTCATTAAAGCAATGATTTTAAGCTTTAATTGTTTATTTTTATTACTACAGTATCAAGAGGCCCATGCTGAAAACTGGGTTATATCCTCCACAAACAGTTAGCAAGACAGAAGACTGTCCCTTTCAAGCTTTCAATATAAATAAGACACAGAGGAATCAGCCAGGTGAAGAGATGAAAGTTGTCTGTGGGTTTAGTTACCAGTGGTGGAGAAATGATTACCAGTTGATCCTGCTTAGTCCCATTCCTGTGTCTCACCACCTGGGTGTCTTGGGTTTTCTATGTAATTTTGATCTTTAAGAACAACAACAACAACAGTAAAATGATGTATGAGGAGCTATTTCAGCTCTGGGTACTGAAAATTTCGGGATTCTGATGCTAAAGACCATGGGCTTTTTAGCATGACAGAAAAAATTATTATCAGTTTTGTAAAGGTGGTATGTAATTAAATAAGCTAATTCTCTAAAATGTTCCTTGAAAGTTCAACTCAAAGCTCATTGAAATCAGCTTAAAACTTCCATTAAGTTCAGAGGCTTTTGCATTATGTTCCCTTTCTCTCCCCCCCAAAAAAGTTTATAACATTAATTTGAAATTCCAAGAAAAATCTAAAAACCCTCATTAAGAAATGTAGGGGTCTAGCTAACATGAAATAAACAATTCAGCCACTTTTTGGGAAGTCTATCAGTGTTGAAGCCTAGGCCTATAAGGCAAACTTTGTGAGCAGGACAGAAGTCCCAATAAAGTTGGTGGGGCACTTTGAAGGATCTCTGGTACATTACATATTTTATTGCTTACATGCACAAACCCATCAATGTCTTTAAGGTCTTTCTAGCTCATTGATTTAAAGCCAGGAAGAAATTCAGCACACTTATATGTATGAAGAGCTGGTTTTGGTGAGGTAGGACCCATGAGTAGGTGTTTGCAGAGAGTTTACAGAGTTTACAACTGAACACACTCTCTGTCAACAGCTGAAATATGAAGTCTAAAGCATCACCTTTTTCAGTAGCAATATTAAGCTCATCAAAACTTTTCAAAGGAAAAAAAGGCCCCCTGCAACAATGATCACAGTTCCTCTCAACGAGTAGTTTCTGTCTAGCACTAAAGCAGTGCATTACTGTCACCTTTCTGCTCTCTACAGATTCCTGCAGGGCAGTTAGCTTTAAAACCATTTAAAAATTTACTATTAATCAAGCTAATGAAAAGCATGTCAGAAACTGGATAGAGGTTCATAACAACATAGCAGAGACAGAGAACTAATTAATATCTGTAAATGATGTTCAGCTGCATGTTATGAAGTTTGTATAAAAGCACACATTTATCTCTCACTTGGTCACCTCGCCTGGAAAGGCACCCTGGACTCTGTGACTGGACAGCCAGGGAGACTAGGGGGTAACAGGATAAAATATTTTACTTTTCCCATCACCAGCCTCCTATAGCATCTCTCCTGTCTCTGTCTTAATGCTTTCTTTGTCTCTTGAATGATGAATCTAAATCTGATCCTAACTGGCACTGTAATCAGGCTGTGAAGGCTGACAATGCTCAGTGTAAATAATACCACTTTCACAGCTTAACTGTGGCATACTGTGGGTTTTAAATAAAGAGCCCTATGAATACGACAGCAGATATCAGCTTTTGCCATTCTGTTTCATTCGCTTAAACAGAAAATAGCAAGGGGTTAGTGTTGTTTGACAGGGACAATAATGAGATGGGATGGGTGCTGTCCAGAGCAATGGTTGTCCCTAAACTGCAGACAAGCAGTGACAAAATGAAAGAAATTTCAACTCTTCACACCACTCTTTCCCTCCATCCTGTTTTTCTCTTCCATTATTCAGAATCTGGAATGCTTTCTGAAACTTCTTTTTCCCCTCAGCTTTTATGGAATTTAAAAATGCCTTTAGCATGTCATGATGTAAAAATACATGCCTCTCTATAAGACATCCAGTCTTGCAATTCTCAGCTTCTTATTATGTGAATGAAATCGAGTTATTTTTCATGAACTGCTGCAAGAAACCATTCTTTAGCTAATATGACCTGTAGTAGTTCAATTAAATTTGGTAGTGCTGAAACTTACCACAGCTGAGGCTCAACCCTGACACCTGTAAACACTCAACCATTTGCTGTCCTAAATGCTCAAAATAGATTCAGATAATGACACAAAATATAATTTATGTAAGAACATACCATTATTATGGAATTTGCTTTCAATCCCAAATTGGCCACCATGGTCAAGTTCAGGCAGCATCAGTCTAAGTCAATACAACATTGTGCCAGAAAACTGCAGAACACTTTAAATGAACAACATAGAGACATTCAGCTGCCCAGTGATGCCACAGGGTTTCTTTATACACAGTACAGCAATGAAAAGCAATCAGGAGGCACTAGACAATGGAGGCTGCTTCTAAAATAATCAGCATTAACTAATTAGATGTGGCATATTTTATACTATGTCAGCCCATTCAGTTTCCAAAAGCCCCTAACAACCATAATCTGCTTGAAAATCCAACTCAAAGTAAAGTACTATGTTGATTATTTTTAAATAATAGCTTTCTGGCTATGTATTAGATAAAAATTGAATGACTACTTTCTCTTGTGAGCCAAAAGGTATTGTCACACAGAACAAAATCCAATAAAAATGGCCAGTTCTTTTCCATAATCTTTTGCAGTTATCCTAGATCAAGTTTTCCATCTATAAAATGCCTAATTTTATATATATATACACACATTTAAGAGGTACAAATGGCTAAGTGGGAATTCTAACTCAACATTGACTTCTGAACAAACCTGATACACTTCATTATAAAAATTTTTGAAATATGGTCATAATTTTAAATATTCTTATTCCCTAAGCACTGTAATCATACATTCAGTGAAATATTTCAGACTTCTTTGCTTTTCATACATGCACTGGCTGCATATGTCAATTTCTACAACATGTTACTTCAGTCATTAAAATGTTGGACTTGAAATTTCTATTTCAAGTGACAATCTGACTGATCTAAAACTTATTTTGGCTACAAAAAACATTGTGTTTCAGTCTGAGTATCTACTCTCCTTTTCCAAAAGAATTTGTTCCTCCCCTGGTGATGCATGATGGCTATTGTAAAATCTTGTACTGCCCAAAAGAGAGGCTATAGAATCCAGCCTATACAAGCAGAGATTTATGAAGTGGCAAATATTTGCTTGGGACAATTGCTGACCTCAAAGGAGCATCTTCAGGAGCCCAGGCCTGCTGAGCGTTGCCATATGAGTCACACAAGGATTAGCTCGGAACAAAAGCTGCAGCAACTTTGCATTTAGAAGAAACTCAGAGTCAGGTACATCTTCTCAGCTTGACTCCATGTGAAATTTAAATCTGAAGATCATTAATTTCAATATTGTCAGGATACAAAAGGAAAAGGAGACATTAGCCTTAAAAGATTTAGAAAAGAGTGCTTTAGGATCCCTCTGCAGATTTCCATCTTCCCTAGCTCAGCCTCTGCTGTAAGGCAGGATACAAGTGCTGACCTCAGAGCTGTTCTGTGTGTCTTTCTGACATGCTGCTGGGGAAAGCAAGTTTAGACATCAACTTCAAGCTCATCTTGAACTCCTCTAAAGTGTACTTCAAACTCTCAAGGTTTGTTAGTACAGAACAAACCCAATCTGAATCACACAAAAGATGATCCTTAACACAGGCTTCAATATGACACAAGAGGAGGCTACAAAAAAAGTGATGGACTTTCTTCGGGTAAAAAAAAGAGAAAAACTGACTTGCCATAGGAAGAGAAGAAAACAGCTCCTCAAATCCCATGGCTAAAGAATTAATAGAAGCAGGGCATAAGGAAATAATACTGGTTCTCTGTAGGGCTTTCCATTAAAACTCTCTTGATAACGTTCAAGAGGAGCTATCAAGATATCAAACATTAATCTAAGTCTTCTCATATGCATAATGTTTATGAATTAGAAAAGACTTTAAGATGAGTTTTGTTTATCCAAACTCTTTGCTGAACACTTTCAGATGTCCCACCTAACTCCTTGCTGAACACTTTCAGATGTCCCACCTACTCTTGCACTTTAGAAAATATATGTGTGCTACTCATTGCCATAAATGATGCCTTAGGTTTTAACTTTTATATTTTTCAAACCCTGCAGTGCCCAGTGTGTAACTCTGGAGTTTCCTGTTCCCTGTTCAGTGCTGCTCTCTGTGCTGGGCACACACAGCAAAGCCTCTCCGGGGCTGCTCTCCAAGGACACCCAGCCCCTCCTGGGCCCAAAAAGTATCAACCAAAAGCCTCTGAGAGGGGGGCAAGCTGAGGGGAATTCCATCATTAACTGCAGTTTTAATTGGAGAATTAACCCTGGTATGCAAATGAAGCAAAACTATAAAGGTGTAAAGAACTTGTGACCTGTTGCCCATTGTGGGGCCCATCTGGGCAGCAGCCTCTGGCTTCCCAGAGGTACCTTTGAAGGCCTTTCCAATAAATACCCACCTTTATTCCCTTAGTCCTGTCCAGTCTCTGTTTTTAGGTGGCCTCTTAAGGCATCATTACATTTTCAGCACATTTTCAGCATTGTTAGTTTTACATCTTAATTGCTGGGGAATATGTATTTTTCAGTGAAATAAATCTTTGGGCTCTAAAATTTTCTAGTTGTTTATTCAGTACAGTTTATACCACATCAAATAAGCCTACACATCAATTTAACATAATGGGACTATAGCAAATTCTGTCATAAATAAGTTAGCAATGGCAACACTAGGAATGAAATGTGAAAGCACTGATTTTAGTGCACCTTAGAAACCAGATTGTTCTTATGGGTCTTTGAAGAGATTGCCCTCTCATCAGCCTGGAACAAGCGAAGATCATTGCTGCAGTGTTTTTACAGCTGCTGTTGCCTCTATCAGGAAGAGCACACTGCTCTTCCCTAGTGCTACAGCAAGAACTGTGCATGGCTCAGCAGTACAACGTGACTAAGTGGGGGGGAGAGGGGAGGGTGGTAATGAAAGATTTGGGGTGACTTGTCCTTTTTTAAACCTTCCATCTGTTTAAGTAAGTAGCTGGGCCATTAGTCCCATGGGCTAATTAGCATTTGATCCACATGCATCTCTCTAGCCACAATGCAAAGTCTGCAAAGTAGAAAATACCCAGAGTTGGGACTTACGTGACCCAAGTTTTAAGACTGTAGCTACAGCCACAGACTGTATATGGTCACTGGTCCTGGCTTCTTAAATCTTTTAAGGTGCTCTGAGAAAGCCAGACCAGCTCCAGGATTGGAAACACCTGTGTAAGAAGCATTCATAGTTTCTAGGTTTTCTGACTCTTTCCAGAAAAGATACTGAAAAGCTTTGACAGGAGAGGGTGCCCACTGCCCACCTTGATGCAGTGGTGATGCATTTTAGTGAAGGATCAGATGAATGACAACAGGTTGCAAGGGGCAGCACCACCCTGGATCATCACACCAGTCCTCTATCCAGGACAGAGGGGGTCATAAAAATCCACAAGCCATATGCAACCTAATATATGATCTGCTTTGTATTCAGAGGTACCCTGGAGGAGTAAACTTGCTGATCTTTTAATGAGTAAATCAGATTGAACAAAGAATTATGTTATAAGCCTTGTTTTTTACTTGGTGTTGAAAAGTCATATAGTATATAAAAAATGGTAAGATCGAGATATTTGATCTATGTGAGATTATTCTTCTTGCTAAAACCATGAAACTTTGCCAACTCCTTGGCTGCCAGCCACATAAATCAGCTTCTAATACTTCTTCCTATAGGTCAGTCATCATGCATTTCTTTAATCTTTAAGACTAGCATCCACTTTTTCTCCTGTTTCTGCTGTCCGTACTGATGTCCTGTATGCAAAGCACCAAGAAACTGAAAAAGGTGATGCTAACAACCTGTTCTTCTTATTCTACATTAGATCTTTGCTTCCTTTCCTAAGACGTAACACTTACATAGATCATTAGAATTCTTGTTATTTATGTAGTTTCTGGATAAAGTGATCCCTTGGTATTGCTTCCTTGTCTTCAGATTTCTGGGTAGGGTTCATTTATGTGTGCAGTGCACTTCAAATACTGGGATAAAAGCTAAAGTATTACAGCTGCTAATAACAGGACAAACTTAACAAATGTGAAGTTACTGAAATTGCTCAGTGGCTTATTCACACAAAATCTCTAACCACAGGCCTGGCAAAAGGTCTGACATTTTTGTTCATCTGAATGAAAACTGTGAGCAAACTCTACATGAAAATGTTGAACAAGGAAAAACTGCAGAACTAGATATCAAATGGGGATGGGGAATGTAATTAAGAAGATCATTATGTAATGACTTAAAATCTTTGCTAGCCCTGCCACCCCCCTCCCCCCCGCCAGGATTTTCTTCACATATTGATAAATGTGCATGCCAAATTGTAATTAGGAACTCAAACACTTCACACTAAATATACAGTATTTTAATCCTGTACCTTAGCTAGTATCACTGATTCAGGCACTAATATTATTTGAAGTAGGATATAAAAGGATGGAAATATAATTCCAGACAGAAAAAGGAAACAATTAACTTCAGTGACTCATTATTGCCTTCCTCTTTATTCAGGCACAAAATCTAATATTATTCATAGAGGTGCAAACATGGCAATTTTTCTTCATTTAAATTGGAGCTGAGAGACAAACTGTCAGTCCCCAAGCACAAGGGAGCATTGTGACTGTTGCCACCTGTGATCCCCCAGGAAGAGCTCAGAGGTTCTGGGTGCTGCACAAGCACAGAGATCTGTGGGTTTGTGTTGAGCGAGGAATAGGAAGAGCAGTGACAGTTCCTTGTTGACAGGACTGTGGGGAGCTGGTGCGTGACACTCCTGCAGCTGCTCTGCGCATACAGCTACCAGCGACTGGTTTTTCCTGCAGTGATCAAATCACATCTGAAATACAAGGACTAAGTTGCCTGTAGTGGTGAATGCATTCACTGCAACACTCTGAGACCCTGCAAGTGGGGAATTGAAGGGAGCCTGCATCCAAAAGATCAGCGTGCTGCATGATTTGTCAAAATATGAACTTGAACGCTTGAATTTTAATTCAAATGTGATGAGAAATTGTGACCAGAGGAACTTTCTATGTCAAATTAGGAAAAACTGAGAGACAAATTCATCTCTTATGCAAGTCCACCACAAAATAAACTGTCTTAACGGTGGAATAATTCAGATGTCTCTTTTTAGGCAAAATGACTACAAACTTAGGGAGTTTTTGCATTAAGCTTTTCCAACTGAGATTGGAAAGAGCTCTAGTAATATGTAACACTTTAAGGACAGCAGAACAAGTATTAACTTCAATACATACAGAGCTTAAATTTCATTATTTTATAGTATGCTGGATTTCACTGAATCACAGCTACTACTTTATCCATGCTGTAGCTATTTTGAGGGAAATAAATGTCTCTATTTCTGTTACTTGTACACCAGCATACACAAATTCTTATACATAGGTACATTTATGTAAAAACACTACATGCACACATCTCGTCTTCCATACCACAAAGAAGAGCAACTAGATCTATCTGCAGAAAAGTTAATTCAGTTAAATCTGCAACAAAAGATCAGTACTTTATCTCAGGTTATGTACACCTTATCATCAACTTCAAAAGCAAATACAGTCCATTCCTACAGTACTTTACACTCCTTTCGGGATCCTCATGACATATCATCTTTTTAATGGATGAGGAAGGAAAACAGAGAGGTGAGGTGAGATGTTCAGGACTATAAAGGAAGTCACTAGCATGCTAAGGACTAGAACTCAGTTGTACAAACGTTTGCAGCCCCTGAAATGCTAAATGCAGACACACAATCCTACCAGCAAATCAGGCAAGCATCACACTAGTGCCCCTGCTTCAAGCATACATGCCTACTGGGAAGTGCTGGACACTTCTGGTTGCCAGCCAGTAAACTTTCCCCCTCCTCAGCATGAACTCTGACTGTGTGCCAGTTCACTTACCCATAATTATCATTTTTTCTGTCTGATGAGTGTAGAACAATTGCCCCTCCAGCACGGGTTAGCCGGAGCCGGAAGAGCTGCTTGCCTCCAGCCCAGCTGTCGGAGTCTCCATGTAAGATGCTGTGCAAAATGTTGAGTTAAAAGAAAACACGAGTAGGGGGAAAAGAGAGCTCTCTGAGAACCTCCACATGGTTCCTGTTGCTAAGGGAACCACTCCCTTTGTCTGCATAGGTTAAGAATGGCTGCTTCATTTGGAGTCTGTCTCTTAAGTAATGAAAGCAGCACAACAATTTCAGAGAGAAAAGAGAAAGTCCAGAATATCTTGCAACCAAAGAAGAACTGAATCACCTAGGAATTCTTACAAAAAAAGCACCTATTAATAGTTGATTTGGGTGACTCCAAGGACACTGTAGAACTCCTCTGTGCCATCTGATGGGACAATACCCCACTGCACACAGTTTAATTCAGTTATTGTAATCAGCTTTTGGGGATGAGCATAGCTGATTACAGAGAGATAGATCAAGAAATCAGGTCTAGTTTACTACAACAAATGGAGAGAGATCAATAGTAAGAAATATAAGCACTTAACAGGTATTCATGATGGACTATAAAAGACAGGTGCCTTTACTTACATAGGCTCCTACAAAAATCCAAGCCCAAATATTTAACTCTGATTTCTGTAGCTGCACTGCCCTGCTGCCTCTCTGGCTCCAGACCCAGTACTGGACATGGTTCTGAACCCCCAAATATTTGAGAATCTACCTTCTATACAGGCCCACCGGGCTCAGTCCAAATCAGCACATGGAGTTAGGAACCTCTGCTTCTTATCTTACCAACCTTAGTATTAAGGAATACAGTAGGATGTGTACTTTGGTATAAATGTGATTTCACCATGAGTCTGAGGTCCTAAAACATGAAGAGCTAATAGAAATTGTCAGGAAGGTTGGTACATTGGGAACAGAAACACCCTGAGTCTAACCTCAAACATTTTGTTTGCATTAAGAAAATCAGCCTCTTTCTGACAATATACAGCACAACAATGCATTGCACAACACAACCATATCCTGCTTGCTCTCAGCTGATGCCAAAGCCTGCATCCCAAAATACTGTCACTGCAATTTTTTTTTCTGTGAATTTACCTGTTTCAATACTGTAATATTATGGGGTAGAAATAGTCAAAGACTTAGTTCCAGATACAAATTTTCAAGTGTAGACTTATTTAAGGCTCTTTAACATACCCAGAGAACAATCAGAGAAAATAGTTACATTATGTTTGGATAAATAAGACAAAAGTTCAAATTCTTAGATGATGGACTTCTGCATGGAAAGCAGAATTTTCTCATTCCACCAGAGAGCAGCTGTGAGTGCCTGGAACACTGGAGGGGGGTAATTCAGTCTTACAGTAAAGAGCTGAGCTTCACTTGATGCAGGGTGGCTGCTGAGGAAAATCAGTGCCCCTGTTCTGTTTTCCAGGGAGCTGAGCTTTTTTCCCCTCAGCCAGATTAGAGTATAATCTTGGAGAACACCAGAGATGCTCTCAAAGAACACTAATCAGATAAGAGTAATAAGATGTCTTTGCTTACATACCACAGTCCAGCACTGATTCTTTGACATAAAGACCTGAAGAATTCAGTTGTCCCTTCATTGCACATATTGAATTGTATTTGCAGCATATGAGCTGCAGCACTCTCCCATCTTCCTCTCACCCCAATGAGTCAAATAAAGCAGTCAGGATTACTTTGTAGAGAGGTCTTTCTGCTCTCCTTTGCAAAAGGATTAGTAGATTAGAGAGTGCAACCGAGACTTCAGTTTAGGGACATTAAAAAGCAACTGTTAATAGTTTTCCATTGCATCATTTTTACCAAGGAACATTTAATTGCAAAACAATTAAAAAGTCTGTGATTTTATGTATTATTTTCCTTTCAGAGGATTAATTTGAATTGCTCAATCCTGCTGTGTGTGTGTACACACAAACACACTCATCCCATTTTCTCCTGCTCGATAGACTGATGTCAAGGCAAATATAAGTAAAAGATCTTGGGATCCTCTGCAGCCTCAGCAAGGGAGAAAATGGGTTTTAGGATTGAACTAAAGTTTCTGCCAATAAATACTTTACCCACTTTCTTCTGCTGCTTGCAACCCATGGACCCTTCTTCAGTGTAATTACAATGACAAGGGCAATCCCATTCACATTTAGAGCATTTGAAGTTAATTCCCATCATAATAAAATTCTTCAATGCTACAAATCAATACTTAGTGAGCCTAACAGTGCCCTTTATCTAAGCCTTTTACAAGTGTTTGGGTACATGATATTATGATCAATATAGGAGCATTCTGCTGATCATTCCCATTTTGTCACTAAAAGACATAGGGAGCAACTTCAGATCACATTTCTGAAAGAGTCAGGCACAGCATCAATGTAGCCTCCTGCATTATTACACGATGTTATGCCCCAAAAAACCCAAAATAAAACTAAACACCAATGTTTTTTTCATTTTTTAAAAATAAAGATAGGTATTTTCTCTGTGTAATAGGGATTTTAGTATCCTATACAGAACATTTACTGTTTTCCCATTATTACAAAAGCAATACATTTTTGTCAGAGTGGCAGTGAGGCCCAGATTTGATGATGACAATGTGAATTTACAAGAAGTGAAACTCTACTCAGGAACCTTTCTTCAGTGAAATCTTGAACTGTATCTACTATAAATCATATCTTCTCAACTGAAAAATAAACTGCAGTAGGTACTAATGTCCTAAAGGTCTGGACTTTGTTATGCTCATCCAAGGTATTAAGAATAGTCAGAAAAGGAATTCATTAGTGGCTGCTTGAATCAACTGCTTTTTGTCCCAAATGTGAACACATCCCCCCAGTCAGAAATTGCCTACACAGTGTGATTGAAACTTATTTATTTACTTACATTTAATAAGCAACTGAGCAGCTTGCAGTGCATGAAGTGAGGCTATGGAAAAGTATATTACAGTGCTCCTGCTTCAGGGCCCTCTCAGTCAGTATTTCAGTATATGTGCCTATTTTCTGTTTATCATTCAGGCAAAAACATTGAAACTCTCTATCCCCTCAGTCCACTTAGTGAGCAAGAAAAGATTGCCTGCCTTATATAAGGTGGCTTAGAAGGAATTTTTAAAACAAATATTTACAAAGCTCTAAAAATATTATCTTATTTTGTTAAGGCTAAGTGTGTAAGCACTGTACCTGTTACAAATATAGCTCTTGTTATGCAGTGAAAGAGAGCAGGCAGATGGAGCTGTTGATAGCCTCAGTGACAATAGTGCAACACGCAGTTGCACAGGAACCACTATTCACCTTATAAGGAGAATTTTTCATATTCCCCAATTTTTTTTTTCAGTTGCAAGTTGGAATTAAAATACTGACATGAGAAATTTTCCATAGGAGGGTCATATTTAAAAGACCCTCTATGTTAAAAAAAAAAAAACCTTTACTTTGAATGAACTGACATGGATTTAAATGACCTGTGAGAGTATGTGTACAGTTGTATGTGCATGTATAAGGTTTCTTGTCCACTTTTGAGAGCCCAGACTCCCATCCCTCGTGGCAGTCTGCCAAACAGGCCAGGAACGTGAAGAAACTTGACTTTCTGGCACTGTTCCACGTGAGATGCCGGGGAGCTGAGAGCTGGGAAAAGCGGGTGAGCTGGCAGCAAACCAAGAACATTTCCATCAAAAATTTCATTGGAATAGACATTTTCTTGCAACGTGTTAGGTTTTGGTGAACCGGCATTAGCTGAGAGAAAAATGTTCTACTGGACAGTTTCCAATTTGTCCTAGTGCTAAGATCTTGATGCTTGGACCTCATATTTTTCATTCAACTGAAAAATAGATTTTTATTTCTTGGTGTCATGCACAGAGACAGAATGTAGTTTACTGTACTACTGATTGTCTAAAATTATTTCTCTGGATACTGTAATAAGAAGCTTTATTTTGCCATCTGCAGTGAGTGCTGCTGTCTCATGACTCCATGGTTTTTTGCCATTTCCCCACCCCTCTTTATTTCATCTAAATGGATCACAAGAAGGAATGTCAGCAGAAGAGGGACTCAGTGGTGAGAGCACCATATTGTACTCAGAGACAGATTTAAATTACTATCTCTCAAACAAGATTTCTGTCTTTCTTTCTGTGTTAGTTCAGTAGGGAGAACAGTACATCCCCCACCCTGAAGTGTTATTGAAATTCATAAATGTGGATTATAACAATAAACTTGTAACAGTTCTGAGAAATGTATAAAATATAGCAGCTTCAACTACTAAACTGCAGAAATCTCTTGAAAATAAAGTCTTTAACAGTATACTGAGTACAGATGGCACAAAGTTGTGGCAGAAAATGGAGGTAGAGAAGGTCACAGCATGGATGAACAGTCAACTCTATATTGAATGCAAATACAACACACCCATGCACACTTCAAACATTTGATTTCCCAGATTCTTTGACACAAAAATGTGTATGCAATATATATAATTTAGCTCATCTTATTCAAGCTGCACATGCGACAGTTCTGAGCTTATTGGAAAACTTGAACCAAATTCAGCTTTGTCACTGGTGGGTTACCACAAAGCTGGGCCAATTCCATGTGCTCAGCTTTTGAACCTGCCTCTCAGAACACTTATTCATATTACGCCCCATTCAGGAAGTGATCTCACTGGAAAATCTGAGCAAAGCATAGGACAGAAGTTCCAGACTCAAAAAGCTAAGGAATGTTCTTCTCTCCCCCCCCCCACCCACTTCATCGTCTTTAAATGAATTTAGTTCTTGTGAAAATAATTGGATTGACAGCCCTAAGGACCAGGGATGTTGTGGATGCACAAGGACACATTTCCACTGTCCTCCTTTCACATCAGTGGATGTTCATTCTGAGCTGCAAGTTTAACTTCTCATCTTGGCCATCATAGGACTTTGCCCAAAACTAGTGCAGAGATAAGCACAGAATTCTGCAGCCTGAGGATAAATCACTTTATAACCATAAAGACAGTTTATTAATGCAGTCATTCACCCCCCAAGCTTTTGGGTTCTCAAAGCAGAAAAGAAACTGAACACCCAATTCTCAACTGAGCTCTAATACATAATTCTTAATACAGGTACTGTAATAGTATCCTTTGGTCACTAGCTCTCTCAATTTTGAATATGGGCACCAAATTTGAGCTAAAACCAGCATTAAATATATGCCTGTAGGATTTCTGTCTCGCCTTTTCCTCCTCATAATGAAATAAGCATCAACTCAGTAACAAAATGTCACCCAAGCTTCAAGTCTGTACAGTAGACTATATCCCAATACCAATACAGCACATCTTAAGGAAGCCTCTGGGCAGTCCAGTAGCTTTGTGTGGTGGAGTTAATTCAGCTTCATGTCTCCATTTTACTTCCCAGAATTTATTATTCTGTTTGGAAGAGTAATTCACCACATTTGGAAAAGTATGAAAATTCTCTATCTCCATTTCAAGCTGCTGTCAATATTTCCAGGCTGTGTAACCACTTTCCTCAAGTAAAATTGACAAAATTGGCCCAAATAATGAATTAATTTTTCAACAGAAGAAAATAGAAAATAGCCTTCTGAAATTGATGTGAAAATATCTAAGAAAGTATGTGCACAGCATTAGCAAAGCACAAGTCAGACCTGTGGATACATGCTGGTCAATATCTCAAAACAGCCAAACAACTTCAGCTGGTGTTCACTGCCTCTACTTGACAATGATCAACATTTTACACTTCCCCTCACAAGAGCCAACTTCAGATTCATCTCTGCTGTTTATTTCTGTTCTTTAGAAAATATAGATTCAGAAAGTTCTGCCACCCACTTGCAGCAAATTTAAATTTCTAAACAAGAGTGAAGTTCAGTGATAGCACCGTGAGTGAAGCTGCTGAAGCATAATTATCTTCTTTACAACGAGCAAGTCTCTCATACTATGTGTAAGTTTACACATAGACATCGACACACACATGTATTCAGACTAAATTTGCTGTACTATGCTTGATTTCTCTTCACAGTAACTATTTTCTGTGCCATCACTGAAAGCATTTCCAATGTGTATATTTGCTCTGACACCTCTAGATATCATCATCATGTTCTCTCATGCCCTTGAGTGAGATTGACTCACTTCATCTCTTCTGTTGCTGTGACAAATAAACAGTAGCTACAAAGCTGTCGATGAATTAGATTTCTTTGCCTGTCTGCATTTAATCCTTCTATCTATGTATCTGAAATAGCTTGTTCTTTCAACCAAGTCATATTCATATTTTACAACAACTCTTGACCAACTTTTTGCAGAAATTTATACCTGGCTCTTGTGTTACTTTCACCATTATTTTTACTATTATTAAGAGCAAAATAAACCAAACTGACTACATTTAATGCAACAACTATGACAAATTCTTCAGCAGTAAGAGTTTCAGAGAAGCAGGCCTTCTGGGGGTGCTCCCGTCATCGAGCACACACAGGTAATACTCCTTTCTGTGTCTCATAAAGCAAAAAGAACTCCTAAAATTGAACTTCACCCACTCCAATCAAAATGCCACTCAACTGGTGATTGAAATATCCTTCATTCAAATCAGAGTGAGTGCCTTTAATGGCTACCCAAAAGGCTGTCAAATTAAATAAGAAACAAAATGCAAATAAATTAGCATTCCTAGCTACTGATACACTATAAATATTTATGAGGAAAAAAAAGATGCTGTAATTTCAAATGATACCACAGGCCTATTTTGTACAAACAGTTAAAACAGTTATACATGCAATACTGTACTTTGCAATTTTTTTCCATTTCACATCACCATAATCACCTAATAAATATTTAAATGGACCCATTTGCTGTAACTATAAAAGAACCGTGTAAACTTGTTGTCATCTAGACACATAAGCCGCAGTGGAGTCAATGAATTTCAACAGTCACTTAATATTGCAAGCCACAAGCTACCTTAAACCTGCCAGCAACTGTCTGCCAGGAAGCTACTGTAGCACCACGGCTACCTCCTCCAGCCCAGGACACGAGATTCATTATGAATGCTAGCATTGCTACTCTAATTAGGCCTGGGAGAGGTTTAACAACCATGCTACAGTCTTGCTGCTGACAAATATAAAAATAAAGCCTTGTTCAAATTAGCAATGTGAAGTGAGAAGGCCTAGAAGCAGCAACTGTCTGACCAGTAGTGAAACAGTTCTAATCTATAGCGAGGTTATTTTGCTTCATAAACTGCTAGTATGTTACCTGCAGGAGGTCTCCCTGTAAAATGAATTATAGTAAGCTATATGTGATAATTAACCGTGCATTAGCAAATATCTTGAAACAGGGGGGCTCTGTTTTCTCTGTATTTTGACTAATAAAAGCATGAATTTGTTCAACAAATGATCATTTAGGTTGTGGAATGCTAAGCATATTGGAAGAACACAGTAAGCAATAGAATATTGTAGGTGGACTAACAGTTTCCTTACAAAAACAGGCTGTTTAATAGGCTGGCTCCATACTACGTTATTCACAGTACTAAAAACCACAGTGTTGGGAAGACAAATACAATATACATTTAAAATAATATAAACCTTGTACTCATATTTACTTTAAAAATGCCATGGATGTGACAATAAAAAAAAAATCCATAAGCAAACGTTTATTTCAGAAAGAGAAAATCCCAAATGACTCTTTCCAGAATGTAAACAGATAGTGAGGCAATTGGTATGGTCATCTTCTCTAGAGGGGAGAAAAATGTGGCTGGGGTTAAAATAGTCTACATCATACGAATGTGAAGCAAGGCAGAAAAAAAATTATTATGTATACTGCTTAACACAATAAAAATAAAGTGGTGCTATAATTTATTTTAGCTTCAAATACATCTTATGAAAACATATTTAACCATAACGCTGTATGGTACTGTGACTGTACCAGCCTCCCTCTTGGCTGTGAATCAGAGGTCAGAGCTACTGCAGCAGACACAGGTTGATAGTCTGTTCCTCTTTATTCATACTATATGGACTGAAGCCCAAGATTCCAAACATCACAAACTGAAATTCATTTAACTCCAGGTAATCTATCAGCTTTAACCAGACTCCACGTAGTAATGACTCATTATAGGATTTGGCTGTATCATGGGTGGATACCCAGCCCCAGTGTCATGGGCATGAACCACAGGTAAAAAGAGAAGATATTGAACAGTTCCTAAATATCAGCATTCAGAAGTCTCTCAAAATGTTGAATATCTTTAAGACATCAGAAGTGTTCTCTAAATGTCAGATAAAGCCAAGCTCAGAAAGAACCTCTGAGCTGTATGTGTCCATTTTCTTCCTCCAGCACGGCTCTCACCTGCCCTGTAACAAACAGCACACTCCAGTGCCAGATCTCTCCCTGAAGCACGCTGGGCCTCTTTCAGCAGAGGCCTGGAATAACTCCCCGATTGCTGAGGCAGGGAGCTATCAGTGAGATAGCAGAGTTCTGAACATGTAGAAGACACTCAGTGTGAGAGCATGACAGGATACTCACAAGGCTGGTCCCTGGAGAAACTGTGAGGCTGGGACTGCAGCATCCTGTGCCACACAGTCAAGGGCAAGAATGCTCCTCACCAGCTTCCTGCAGCCTTCCTCTGGAACATCCATTTGGTTCAGCCAAGGGATATTGGCTCCATTTAGGCTTTCTGGTATCTGTTAAAACTATTTTGGGGGGCTAGTAAATCTATATATATCATATACATAAAATATTTTCTTTTTGTGGAACTAAATGACTGTTGCAATCAAATTACAAAAGATGGGTCAACAGCACATTGCTAAGGAAACATATAGAAAGAAAACAGGCATTCTTCTTACAGAAAATACTCTATATAGTTAAAAAGTTACTACAAATTAATGGCAAGCACATGGCTACAGATTATTTCTTCTAGTTCACTACAGAAAGATAAGAAATTATAAAACAAAATTTCCATTCTTCCAAGCTAGCACAGAGTTTTTGTCTCAAGTTCGTAAGTGCCAATCATCTGGTGAAGGAGGATGAGTTTGAGATTCCATTTTCCCCTAAATCTCCAGCATACACGTGTTTGACATGTGTCCATAAGAAATTGAAGTATATTACTTTTTAATGTTTTTCCCACTCAACACCCTGATTTTTCACTCTAAGGGCATCAGATAATTTTATCCATCACAATTTGGAAGTGGCTGCATGTATCCATACTGTTGCAGTTAATGAAGTTTGGAAATCCAGTCTCACTTTTAAAATTTGCTTTTCAAAAAGAAAACCAAACCCTTAAATGTTGTTTTTACCATTGCACTAACCTTCAGTTTTCGAAGGTAAATGAGAACTTAGAAAGTAGTGTGCTGTATTTTCTCAGTTGAATTTTATTTATAGACTTCCAGGCAGAGGGTAAGATTGCCCCCTTTTGGAATTTTTCAGAGCAACAGTCCAAATAAAGAATTGGGTGCAAAGCATTCCTAATCCCTACTCAAGATATGCATCTCATCAGGGATTATTTCTGCTTCACACTGTTGTGTTCTCGTGTTACTGTGTATGTGGCTTCACATTCCTTATTAAAGCAACAGGCATGAAAGAATTCAAGTGCTCTTGCCAGCAACCACAAAGGCACAAAATCTAAAGTCAGATAAAGGTAAACATATGGAACATTCTGAGGAATGCAGTAATAAAGATGGACCATATAGCTAAATTTTCCCCTTCTAAGCTCTGTAGGAAAAACATTAGAGACAGTAATTTGTACTAAAGTGTCCCATAATGTAGCATTCTCTGATTAAATTCACAGAGACCGTAGCATTCTAAATAAGAAATGGAACAACTGAATTGCTGAAATCAATCAGGACCATTCTTTTGTTCACAGATTTATTTAATATCAAACCCACCCCTGGTGTACTGACCTGGCGGTTGGGCTTTTGTTTTAATTTGTCAGCTTTAACACCTAAATGGTGGTCATTAATCAAGTGTACTAGTCCTTTAAAGAGATGTCCATGACCACAGGCAGAACGTACTCAATAACCAGGAATACGAATGGACATCTGTATTTTCATTAAAATCTTATTTTTATTATTACAGTGCCATAATGCTAAATATATCAATAATTTGTTACTGAAAGCAATGCAATTTAGTCATTTTAAGCAGTTAATAATTAGTATTATTTGCAAATGAAGATCATTAGTCTGTTATTAATATGACCTGTATCATCTTCTAGTTTTAGAAAGCTAATATTTTTGTAATGCACAATTAATTGCATTAATTTGCACACTTTTGTTTCAAAACTTATTTCCCAGTGATGATAATTTTAAAGCCCTTTCAATTACCAAATTCCATTCATTCTCATATGAACCTGGTGGTTTAAAATTAGTAAAGACTTTAAGCTAGAGAAATATATTAGTATGGCTTCAACTGGAAGTGGTTCAACAGCCAACTCTCCAAACATGGAGAGATCTCCAAATGGAGACAGATTGATAGACTGACATAAACCAGCAAGAAAATAGAAATCAGAGACTATTAGTGGGAGCTAAACTGATGTATCTCATTATAGCTGAAACAAGACATCTGCTCAAGCAAAGTAAGAAGGGCAGGCAGTCAGTACACCACATCAGACACAGAGGAAAATAGAATATTTAATCTCTGCAATTCTCTGAAGAACTCATTGCCCAAACTCTGTAGGCAGTATTAAATAACTCCATCACATTCATCTGTTCCAGTCAGAGACACTAAGGAATACAAACATTTACTTCTCCATCCTATTACAATCAAATTATATCACCAAAAGCTATTGTCTTCCAATAACTCATGTATAGTTCAGTCAACTAAACCAAGATTAGACTAATTCATAGGAAACAGCATACATGAGTGTCACTACTGATTTTACACCCTACAGAACAATACTGTAGAGTAGTGTTCATGTGGATGCTAAAAAAACATCACCATGCCAATAAACATCAATGCAAGTGCCTCAGGAATAGGTCATATCAGTCATATTTCAATTTTAAAAATTTTTAAAAGCCATCAGCAACATTTTTTTCCTGTGGTTAATATTTTAGTATTCTTAATCTCTGAGATACCAAATTTATAAGAGTGATGAAAGTGATCCTTATCCCTTACATATGTTTTATCTTTGCTTCATGGTGAGTAGATTATCACAAGAAAGATTAGGTATTGCAAACTTTTATGTCTTCATAAAAAAGCTGAAGTCCTAGGTTTACTGAGTGGAACTCAGAGTAAAAACCACCATTACACATAAAGCACCGAGTGTAACAAGATGAACCGCAACGTAACTTTCCAGACTGTTTGCCCAAGCTGTTTAATGCCCTGTGTATTTCTGTGGAGGGAAAGTGAGAGCTTAAGTTGAATTACGTCCTTGCTGCTTTCAAAATACTTTAAACAGTTATTCAAACTGTAGCCAGTGTGTCATGCATTCCAATACAGAATATAAGGATCTATGTATTTAGTGTCACTGTAAGACTTTTACCTAGAGTTTTCCTTTTGGTGCCATGAAATTAATCATAAGGAAGGAATGCACATTCTGATCATGTTAATTAGCTCACTGAATATGACTTCTAAAGAGATCACTTAATGAGTCCTCAAGGATGCTGAAAACCATTTTTAAGAGAAATGCTTGGTTTCCTTTACTGACACATTCATTGGACTTAAAAAAGGCTGTCATTAAGTAGTCTGTAGCTGTCTTGATATCTATATATGGACAATGAAACCACTGCAGAAGACACACTCTAGATTTAATAACCACATTTATAGCCACTGACAAATACAAGGATAATGATAGAAGCAGAATAGTCATTTATGCTTTCAGAAAATATAAATTTGAACTTCTGAAGGCATAAATTTTACATATAAAGACATGAAAGTCTTACATAAAGTGCTCTGGATCACTGATCTTAATTCTGTGCTTTTATTTTACCTCTTTGTCCTTTAATGAAGGACACCAAGAAGCAATGCCAACTGATACAGAGTTTTGCTCATGATTGCAAAAGTGCTTAAAAAATTGTTAAATGCAATTAACTTTTGAACTGCTCCCTTAGGCTAAGAAAAAAATGCCTCTGGGTTTTACCATGGCTCAGAAATTTTTAGCATATATTCTCATCTTTGCCATGTTTTGATTTAGATTCATCCCATTGTGCCACCAAGTCCCTTTTTTTCTGGACTGGGGCTTCAACATAGCCAAGGTCTTAATTCAGTGAGTCTGCTTGGGTGGAGGCTGGCCAAACATCCCCACCTACTGCTGCCACGAGGTCTTCTCTGCTCATTCTTCAATAGAACATGAGAAACAAGTTCTATCTGATTATAGGTCCAAATAAACTGGGCTCTTTGCTCCTTTTCTGTGCTCTAAGGAAGGGTGGAAGGCATTGCACCTGAAACAAATCCAGCTTCACTGCTCAGCTGTTGTCACAAGAACAGTGGTACTTGTAGGACAGGTAGGAATTCCATTTGTTTATTCATTTAGAAGGAAAAAAAACGTGCATCATTAGGAATCCCTTGTGGAACCTGGCTGAAGCACGTGAATGGGCTGATACAATGCCACAGAATCTGAGCATGTATAACAGAGAATGATTTGAAAACAAACTCTTTGTGAGTGTAGGAGAGAATGATTATTATGTGCTTCCATAATCACATCTTTCATCCAAAATTAGAATATGTTGAGTAAATCCCAAAACAATTCATGACTGCTCTAGAGCAATTCCCA
Source organism: Rhipidura dahli (assembly GCA_013399225.1). Lineage (NCBI taxonomy): Eukaryota > Metazoa > Chordata > Aves > Passeriformes > Rhipiduridae > Rhipidura > Rhipidura dahli. The sequence goes on from VXAC01006272.1 coordinate 354,956, forward strand.
CACTTTCCAATTGTTCTTCAGACAGCTCAAAGGCCATGCAGCACAGAATCTGCTGTAGGCTGCAGAATGTTTTCATCTGACTTTCTGGTGAGTTTCCACTCTGTTTATTCAAAGTTGAAAACAGAAGATGCACTACTGGGCTCGTGAATATATCCAAATGCTGGATATTGGCTATAAGAGATATCATAAAAGGATAGAAAGTTCTGTTTTAAATACAAAACTTTCTAGTGTCTATTAAACATCAACACAGCTACCTTGCCTGTATTTTTTTCAGTATTCCCTGCATTTTTTTCCAATAACACTTAAAGAGATCTAACAGTGTTTGCAACAAGTCATATAATCAGCTGGGCCATTTAAGCAGTACATTTGGGTTGCAAAGCAGAAATTCTGCCTAAGTGGGTGGGGAACATCGTAGAACAACATTTCTGCTTAGTTTTTTTGATAAATTATAGGGAAGATTTGCACTGAGTCACAAATGATTTCCAGTAGATAAAATGTTGCTCACCTAAAAAGAAAATAAACTAACATGTAGCTCTATCTGAAAAAGAATAAATTTACAATAAGTGTTTTCTGGTTGCCCTTTTCCTCTTCTCACCCTTGTCCAGCCACACATCAAACCAGTGCTGGCTAATACTGAACCACACAAGCACTGGCTGCTGAAACACTCAGAAGCATAAGAATGTTTCTCCAAGTTTAGTGAAAGTCTGTCATTTATGTCAGAATCACACACAAACACATTTAGAAATATCATTATCCTGGCAATTCAAATGACCTCACAGACCTGAATCCTGTTTTCAAAAATAATGTCTGGGAAATACAATACTTCTAATAATAAATGGATCTTTTCAAAGAGATTGAAACCCAGGCCTCCCTATTTCTTAGAGAGACATCATATTCCAGATGCATAATTTTTAATATTAAATTGGAGAAATTAATTCGCTGTGTGATTTCAAAATACCTGATCTTCCAATAAAAATATTCCACAAAGGTTTTTTGATGCAGATATCTAATCTAATCTTTTCTTTGCTTTCATGGAGGATCTGGATTTCCCCCCGCATTATATGATTGCTTCAGATTACAATAAACCTTAAAAAAAAGAACAAACCCCAAAATTATGAGGAAAAACTCAATGAAAAATTGTTTGCTAGTTTTGATAGTTTCAGTTCTGTGACAAACAAAGCTTCAAAGTCTCTAAAGTGTTTCTTCAAGGTACATTCAGCTGCATGTGGAACACTATGATTCGAGGTAAACACATCCCCAAAATTACCACCTAGAGAAGGTCTTTCCCTCCCTCACAGAGGTACGGAAGGGCACTGAGAAACATTGGAAAGAGCAAAGAGAGAGGGAAAGAATGGGTTTAAATTTTGGATAGAGCTTAGTTAATCTATGCAGTTGTCAGTTTAACCCTATCTGACCATCATTATTGATATTTTCTTTTCTTTTTTGATAAATACAGAGTCCACAAGAACAGTATTGCAACGATAATGAACAAAACTTGCAATCAAAACATTAGCAATTCCCAATTCCTTCACCTTAGGGAGTAATGAGTTTTCTACATCAAGCATTACTGAGTTTATGATTAACACAAAATTAACACAGTTGTTGTAAAAAGCTTTTTATATGTATTCCACAGTTTTGCTGAATGCACTGATTTGTTCCATAGGTACACACTGAAAACAATTTAGAGTGCAACATGAATTTGGCATGGACTAAACTTTGCAAAATATCCTAAATACAGCTAACAGATAAAGTTTAATACTATTTTGTATAGGAACATTTTTATTCATAAATCTGTGGGGAAATTTGTTGTCTTTAAAACAAAAATCTGTCTTATTTTAGGGGGAGACCAAGTTTCTCCTAAAACCTAAAAAGAGCTGTAGATTTTGGATTTCACAGTAAATAATACCAAAACTGATTTGATTTTAGGGGAAAGGATTTCTAGGCAGCCCCAATAATAGGGAAAATTCTCTGTCATCATTCAGTTTGGCTGAACAAGGAGTCCTCAATTAATTCTATAAATGCAGAAAATACTTGTAAGAACCTATATTTACAACATATAATAGCATCATCCACTAACTCTACACTAGGAAACCTGCAGGAACAATAAAGGCAAGAAGTGCAAGAGAGGGCCTGTTGAGATTAGCAGTAAAGGCTCAGTGTAATTGGACATGCCATCACATTGAAAACAAAGGAAATGGGTATTAATTCCTGGGTGAATTACTTGCTACCCTTCTGTCATTGCTTGTATTGAGCTCAGTACAAAGTTTTAAGTAAGTTCTATGGAAACTTCCTTATCATCAGCTTAAAATCGTCAAACTGTCTTTAAAAAAAAGAAACCAGTACTACTTCATCCAGTAGGTGGAAAGAGTACTGACAAGAATGTCATGCTACTTCCAAGACAGCCAATTAAATTGTAACATGCATGTGCAGGCCAAGTTTCTCCCACCAGAGGAGCAGTCGCCATGAGGCTATTTAGTTACATGAATCACTATTTATCTAGAGCCTCTGACAAGATACAGTCTGATCAAATTCTTTCAGAGAAGACAGACACATGCAAACTTATATTCCTCTTTTTCACTTCCAAAAGGCATCTTAATCAGTGTATGAAACATGAAAAAAAACCTAGCCTGCTGCAGTGCCACATAAATGTTCTAAAAACCTGAAGTACTGTTGCTATAGAAGGCAACATGAGCTTTGAATCTGTTGCTAACGAACAGTGCTTGGAAAACATACTGAGAAATAATTGCAGGTTAATAACCAGGTTTCAGAAAATCCAAATGATCCTCTTTTATTCCATGGTCATAGCAGTCTGAGTGGGGTAGTACAATGCAACCTAATCCTAATTAGCTTCCTTAATCTCCCATTGGTTGGAGTTGATTTGTTCTATTCAAAACTGGTCCCCTAAAGTTTTTGATAACTCCCAAAATTACTTATTCTTTAGTTATCACAAACACACACCCCCACATACACCCACACCCCTACCTTTTTGCAGAGAATCAAAGGAAATAAGAACTTTTTCTTAAAACCCCCTGGTTTGTGTTGGACTGTCACAGACTCTATGCATACTCATTCCAGGCTGCCAGTTTTTAGCACTGGGTTTGCTCATGTGTAAATGAGGGTAAACTCATAAACTGACTCTTGAAGAAAACAGTAGAAATAGAAACAGTTCCATGAAGAAATTATCAACACCCAGTCTTAAATATGATGATTACTTGTTTGTAAGTACATCTCATTAAAGGGTATTGACCACACATCACAGTATTGCTATATACTTGGTTTAAAATAGTAGCAGTTACTTGGAAGGCATAACAAAAGTGTTTTCTCCCCAGTAAATATTTCAAATTCCATTCTTCTTATAAAATATTCTACATATTTAGAGAACAGAAAATAAATAATCTGCTCATGTATCACATTAAACAAAATGAAATCTTTGTTTTTCAAAGATGAAAAGTAGTGTCTAGAAATCCATGTAGTAATCTGCTCATCAGATAAGTGAACTGTCTAAGAAATTATCTGAGGATACTTACATAGAGTGACTCCAGTTTGCTTTGTCCCTTTTCACTTCTGCTGTTACTCAAGCCTCAGCTGAAACAAACTGTCTTTGATGTTTGCATTTCCTCAGAGCTGCTCTGTCTGTCTGCAATTGCTGAGATGAACACTCTTCCAATAATTTATATCCCTATCAGAGTTCTCCTGCTCCCTGAGCAGAGGCAGCACGGCTGCTCTGTCATCTCCCACTTATTGAACTTCTGCAGCAAAGAAACAATAGAGGGCAAACTGACAACTGATAGTGTCTGACTACTGAGGGAAAAGCAACCTGAGACCAGAAAGTAACACATTAGATGGTAAGGGTACACTGAAGTGTGTCATCTGTCCTCCGGTGGCATTTTGAACCCTCAGAAAAACTGTAAAATACTGATCATAAGCTTGGGAGGGCACAGCAAAGCTGGAAAAGGATTTTAAAGCAATCATTCTCATGAATATTATGATATTCAAAAAGTAGGTGTTCCTTTAAAATGAAATTATGTCTTAATAAAAGGAAAAATTCTCAATTTCTCTTTACTAGGAGAGAAGCAAAGGCTGAAATGCTCCTGACAGATGCTATGTTCCCTTCAATAAGTTAACTTATTCTGTTAGTATTAGCACCATCACGTTGACAATTATGTTGTATGAGGATTAGAAGCAGTGCAACTATTTAAATAATGAAATTTCTGTTTTGAAGGAATAACAGTAAATAATTCTGATATTCTGATGAAGGACTGTCTTTTTCACACAGTCTCTTAAATTTATTCTAATGTATGAGATACCTTAATTACAATAACTTCTGTGGGGAAACAAGTGAACAGATGAATTGTAAAATGACTCTTCAAGGCAAGCTCTCCATCAAAAAGAGGTCTCCTCCTCAAAATTAATTTATATAAATCAATAAGCATTTCCACAAGCCTACTTATTTATATAGTGGTAAATTTCATTCTATATAAAGGAGTTCACAGAAATTTAAGGTTAAGAAAGCATTCAGTTTGGATGGAGAGTTCAGATTAGAATTTAAATCTCCATTGGAACATAATTAGTGCACTAACATCTCTTAATAACCACAAAAACTGTGAGAAGAGGCAGTCTTGTTACTACTTTTTTAGAGTTCAGTAGAACTCATTTTTATAGACAGGACTAAACATTTTTAACACATACTTTACAGCCTCCTCTGGGATGGTATATACTGCTGCCAACTCAGCACCACTTCCTGACACTTTAGAGAAAAAAGAAAGGAATGTTAAACACAGTGGCAGAAGAAAAGTTTCAGTGACTTGATTATTTTTTCTGCATTGGAATCTGACTGAGATAACACAACTTTTATAAGAGGGTATTACCTTTTTGAATTGAAATCAGTGAGTTGGGATTTTTACCCCCCACTCTCCTGGTAGAATACACAGTATCAGAATCTTGACATTTGGATCATTTGTATTATTGGGGAGAAATAACAACTTAAAGACAGAAAACACATAAGGATATAAATCCAACAATGTCAGTAAATTCTCAAGAAAAGATTCCTATCTAATAGCCCTCAAACACAGTGCTTAAGTGCCAGAAGTCCTTTAGGACATAAAGTGAAGATATTAAGCAGCTAGAATCACTTAATACCATGACCTCACTCACATGGCAGTGTTAGAGAGAAAGGAGACAAAATAATTATGGGCACAAGGGTTTAAGTGTGACCTTCTATGGACAAGTCTCACCAGTGGGAGGCTGTTTTCATCCCCTGGATACATAATAAGCTAAAGGAGAAGGAAGGAGAAAGGAACCTGGTGGAAATTTCATTGTATCCCTTGTTTGAATGAAAGATCTTCCTTCTAGTGCACTCTAAAGAGAACCTCTTTTGCTGTAAATCTTTGTTTCTCCTGCTTCATGCAAAGAACTGATAGAAGTCAAACCATTTCACAACTTAGGTAAAGAAAAGCCTTCCACAGTCAAGCTATTTACAGCTATTAATAGAGCAGATCTTGGCATGTTGGAGATGCAGCATATATAGCTGGAAGAAGCAATGGAACGTGCTGCGTCTTCTATTTCAGGGGGAAGGCAGAAAACAAAGAGGAGACTGAAGTACTTGCCACTTGGAGACCCTTTTAGAATCCAAAATGAAACAAGGTGTTAAGGCACACTCCAAACTGCTCAAGACCCAGGGCAAAGGTCTTGGTCAGTGGACCTTGCAGGAATTAAAGTAGAACATTCAATAAGAGAGCCCCAGTTGAAGCCTTTTCCAAATTCTCTGTCAAAAAATTCCCAAACTGTTCCCATCACCAAGGGCAAGCCATACCGATGCCATCAAATGAGGGAAGGGTCAATAAATATTTTCACATTTAGAATAAAATTATTTGTTTAGAAGTTCACAAGGTTCTCGAGACCTTCAGGCAAAGAAGTTGAAAAATTATATTCTGATTCATTTTAGCAATAGCCCACAGATAAAACTTGCAGAAATATCAGGTCTAACTTTCAAGAGTGATTCAGGCAGATTAGCTTTATAAATCACTTGGATGCATCTAAAATTTGTGCTTGAAACTAAGCCAATTTAAGGAAAGAATATATAACTAGGCTTTTCCTAAACAGGCACTAAGTAATGTAACTAGGCTAGAAAATAACATAAATGTGAATATTGCTTGTTGAAAAATTAAAAGGGATGGCTATGGCAGGATTTCCTATGACCTTATGCAATCATCAGAAGCAAAGGAATGAGGCTATTTTAAAAGCAGCTGCTGTTTATAATGTTCCCCTTCAGATCTCCACTTCTAAATCCCAGCCCATACTGCAGCAGAGACCCTCTGCTGACACAAGAAAATTCTTGAGTCAGTATTTTCCTTCCCAATCTTTCAGCTGACCTAAGCAGCTCCTAACACTTGCCAGGCTAAGATGACTCAGCACTACAGTTAGATAACGTTTTTGTCATTTCTTCTTGAAGTTCAAATAATACACAAACAATCTTTCACTCCTTTCAGGATCTAACCTCAGCAGACAACTTTCAGCTCCCTGGTTTTCTGAAGCACCAATTATTCAGCTTTACTAAGGCTCAGACAAGAATGAGTCAGACATTGACGTCCAAAGAAAGTAATGTCCTGCTGTGTCTATCACTATGCAGGAAAACTCAGACAGAAATTCCAGGCTCCCATGCCTTTGTCATCCAACTATATTCCTAAACAAAGTTGAGTTTTCCCTTTTCTGGCTCCTCCTGGAAGTCTATCAGCTGCAGCAGGCAATCCAGAACTGCTTTGCTGGGTACCAGACCAGACTCATTTACTGATTTCATTAACCCTGGAGGCACATTTTCTCAGGGCTCATTCAAAACCTCATATTCTCAAAATACAGTTATCAGAATTAGGGAGACACTAAACCTACTGAGATAAGACCAAAATGGACATTCTCAATTTTCTGAGCTGTTGCACACGTCCAAGTGAAGGAAAATAAGTTCTGCCAGAGTTTTTGGCGGGTGTCCAATATTCTGGACCCAATCAACACCCACAGAGAATTTTCCACAGGTTCAAAGTGGAATTACTGAAATGTGTGTGAAGCAAATTTATGTTATCAATTTCAACAGTCCCACATAAGCCTAGTTTGTGTAAAGGTGAATGTCACCCACCTGCAGCATCACCTTATTTGGGAGTGTATTACCAACGTTATGAAATTACAAATCATTCCAACTGGGATATTTTCCTTGTCAATAAGAGCAATAATGGTTTTTGCTTAGAATATCTAATCTTTCTACTTCATGAGCAGCATGATTCTACTTCAGAGATGGGGGAATCAAGTCACAGGAAAGGTAATGGCTACATAAAAGTACCTGATAGCTCAGTAGCTTAAGGCTGGATTAGCACCTGAATATTTGAATTTACCACCCAGATGCTCACTAACCAGCCTCTCCAGAGATCTGACAGCCTCCCACTGTCCCATGCCAGTTACAACTTCATCTCCAGTGGAGAAGCTCAACCCCAGCAGCCAGTAACTGTGTGTACCTTCTGCAGGAACTTGCTGACTGCTGGGGCACCTGAGCAGGGCTGGCTCTCTTGGGATGGTGTTCACAGCTCCAGCTGAGCAGACTCTGGTGAGTACAGCTGACCACGCTGGCTCAGAGCAAGGCTGGCACAGACACACAACACAAACAGGAAGAAATGGAGAGAGAGCCTGGGTGTTATTGATGCAGGATTGTCTTTTTCTAGGCTAATAAATACAGTGCCTGCTCATTCCTGTAGGTGTGTGGAAATCTCATTTCACAATGTCACATTCCGGAAGAGCACAGTTGTCATTATACAGATAATGCACTTTAAATACAGCATGCATTACCTTGTCATTTTGTAAATTAGACTGCAGCAGACTTAAGATAGAGAAAAGGCAATCCCAAGTAATCCCTTCTCTTCTGATGCTGGTTTAGCCACCACCATTCCTGTCAAGCCAGACTAATTGCTTTGTTTTTGTGGGCTCCTAGGGAATAACATACTTACAAATTTGGAAAAAATAACAACACTGACTGTGCTGACTTTTGATCAATCACCACCTAGCCGGGAACGTCAGACCTATTAAATGTTCCTTCTTTGCCAAAAATTAATGAACCAAAAATAAGTACCATAGTTTGGAACCATCTCTGTCTCAGCTGTAAATGCCAGAGTCACAGTGGAGGATGAGGAAAGGGGGAAAAGGAGTGAAAGAAGAAAGCAAAGCTTAGCAATAATTGCAGCACGTTTTCTTTTTCTTCACTATTAAGTATGAACAAATACTAGAACTCATAGTGGCCAAAGTGAAGACAGGTCATTTTAGATTTTATTGATCAAACATTTAAAAATTAGGAATGAACAATAAGTAGTTTTTCTTGTCTGTCATTTCACATACACACAAAGTTGAGCAGAATAAGTTGGCCAAATGAACCAGCTTTTAATAAAACCAAATTCCCACCCCAAACTTCTGAAACACTACAAATTAAGTCATAGTTTTCCTTCAAGTTTTTAATTTTTTAGATCCTTGTGAATTTTCATGAGATTATCCCAAAGTCTTTGATAAACTACTTTCTGCTGAAAAAATATTAAACAGATTTTTTTGTATTAAGTTTAAAAGAAATATTCCAATGTCTAAAAATACCACCAAGAAACTTTAAAGTATTTCAAAGAGGTATGATTCTTTAATTGTCTGGACCTTCTCAAATTTTAGCAGTAACATATCTATTGGGTTTGGTTTGGGTTTTTTTTTAAATTCAGTATGATTGCAGGCTCTTTTCCTTTTATTTCCCAAGATCTTTTGGCAACAATAAACTTACTTGATTTCCTTTTACAAAATGGTCAGATGGTCTCAAGACAATTAAAAGGAACCATGCTGTTTGAAGTAACACTGCCATTATCCTGCTAATGAGCCCTTGTAATCCTGAGGTTATGGTAGGAGCAAAAGAACTTTAGTACAAACAATGACAGTCAGTCCCACAACATTTGAATGTGCCATGTCAGAAGAAAATTGCAAGAGGAAATTGCATCCATTAAGATTATATTCTTGAATCATTTGAAGGTTAATACTTTCAAAATAAATAAAAGGTCAAAAGCACTGCAGGTCTGCATTTCTCAGGTAAAAGGCTGAGACCATGAGCCATTCATCTCAAATGGTTTAGGGCTCAATCAAAGGCTCAAAACGTAAGTTTGCAAGAGACAGAAAAATAATTAGGATTTATCTAATGTTTTATTTAAGAAGAAATTAAATCTGAAAATTTTCGGAATGCCAATTTTGCACCCACTTTCCACATGCAGTGTCTTACCTTTTTCTATTGGAAATTACTATTAGATTTCCACGTCTTTATAAATCTAAAAACTTAACAAATTTCAAAATACTAGTGTCTTTTCTTTCAATATTGAAATGAGGAGGTGGATTGGCTAACCACTGTCCGACACCATGGCTAGTTCTTTCACAAACTGTGTGAAATAGTATTTCTATTATTATATTCCTATAATGTCATAATACTTCTATTTTTATATTAAGTTGTGCACGAGTATATGTAAACAAAGCCACATTTATTCCATTGTGGGTCATGTCCCAGCTACAGCGAGAGCCGAGGCTCTGGGATCCAAGGCCACGGGTGCCAAAGAGCCACCACACCCCAGGCCACGGGACCAGAGCATTAAATCTGAAATGCCACCTCAACTGTGAAACCTTTGCCTCTTTTCCACGTTACATTATACAGTTGTCTCAGAGAGGTATTGAAATAAATATTTACGCAATCAAAATAGCCCCATACACAAATATCCTCCTGTGTGGGGCTGCACAGAGGGTTTGCTGACCACATACATCTTGGTCTCACTATCTTGGCCACTATACCACTAGCATTACCTGGAGCTGAATTTTTGAATGTGGCCATCACGTGGCTGAAGTTCAAAACTGCATCTTAAAACCTAAGCGGAGGTTTTTGTGGAGGCTGGAGGAGTTTGTGTGCAGCCCGAGCAGTCCCAGCTCACCCCGGAGCCCACAGAGCCTCCCCCGACACCCGCAGCGCCAGCCCGGGACCCCAGCCCGGGACCCCAGCCCGGGACCCCAGCCCACCGCTGCCCTCCAGCCCGGGGAGCACCTGTGGGGAAGGAGTACGGTAAAGAACCATGCCTGGAATCTGCCTCTGTCGCCATTAACCCCTCAAAAGTCTCCCTGCTGTCCCAAACAAATCCCTTGGGCTGCTGGTGCCCTGCTAATTAACGCCCAGGAAAGCACACTGCGTTCCATGGGCGTACAGCTCCGTCCCTGGTTTCTGAGCTTTCTCACCTTCAGAATGACATTTTATTTTTGACAATACATCCCCTTTCTACATCCTCCCTGCCTTTGCTTCACCCCATCACCTTGAGAAGACACTAAGTTGTACAAAAATTTCAAAAACTTACTGGGAATGTGGCCTGCCAAAAGCATTCCTCTCCTTGCACTGCAGCACAGGCCTCACATGCCAATACTTTTGTCACCTTGTGTGAAGCAGTTTTCCCTCAGGTGACACCACAGGATTTTTCCCTCAGGTGACAGAAGAGGAGCCTTCCCTCAGGTGACAGTTTTCCTTCAGGTGACAGCATTTTTCCCTCAGGTGACAACAGTTTTCCCTTGAGTGACAGGACAGGAGTCTTCCCTCAGGTGACAGCAGCTTTCTCTCACCTGACACCAGTTTTCCCTCAGGTGACACCACAGGATTTTTCCCTCAGGTGACCACGCAGGAGCCTTTCCTCAGGGGACAGTTTTCCTTCAGGTGACAGCATTTTTCCCTTGGGTGACAGCATTTTTCCCTCAGGTTACAGCAATGTTCCCTCAGGGCCTGGTGTGATGGCCACAGGGCTGGCAGTACCTCAGGGCCGTGCTGCGGCGAGCTGGGACCTCAAACTCCATTCTTGTGCAGGTAGGTTTGATTATAAATCTGCTTTGTGCCCTTCAGCTTTTGAGCTCAAGAGGAGGCCTATCTCCTTGCCATCTCACCGATCTGAAGGCCCTTGCTCAGAATATTCCTCAGGGTTTTCATGGTCCTGTCACAGGGCCAAGGTTTCTCCTGGGACCAGGGTGACATTTTACTGCCATGTTGTTTATTTTGGTGCCATTTTCCCCCTCTGTTCAGAGTAAAATGTGTTCACAGAAGGAAGAATCCCTCAGAGGATGGGGACTACTTATGTGATATTCTGTGTTGTATTAGCAGGTTAAGGGAAAGAACCCTTTTCTGCTTGGCAGTTATTTTCTTTTGGTTTTCACATTTTGTGCTTTTATTGAGAGATGAGAAAACTTCACCCTTTTTTCGGGGTTTTCTGGAGTTTGGAAGGGGTTATGGGAGGCACTGAATGCACAGTGTATCCACATCTTGGGCACGGGCAAATAAAAAGTGATTCAGCATAAACAGTTACAAGGGGGGAGGATGGGGCTGCAATGTGACACATGCATTCATTATCAAAGATTTCTTTTGCTAACTGTCTCCTTGATGATTGAACTGCCAACTTTAGGTGGAAAATGTTAGAGAGGAAGGAAATTACCCCATTCGGTTTCTGCTATTGCTTTTATCTTGATTCCCTGGGGCTTTATGGGGGCAAATTGTAGTCAAGGCAAGAAGAGGATGATGCTGTCTGACTTCAGGCAGTGAAACTGAGGTAGATATTTTTAGTTAATTTATTAAATACTGTGATCAGTGGTAGTTTGTAACTCAGGTATCAGCCTCTGGATCCCTGCCCAGTGTTGTTTTGCTTTCACTCTTACTTATAAACACATCTACATCCAGATAAAAGGTTCTTTGTAAATTTTATTTATTTGGAGGTTTCTACATGTGATGGAAAATCTTTAAATGGTAGATGCAGAACAGGCTTTGGATCTAGACAAACTTTGCACTCACCAAAACAAATTTGAGCCAAATTTAGAAGTAGTGCCATATGACATGCTCTTGGGGAGTGAGAGGCTGGCTGCAGGCCCAGATCTGACAAAGATCTTTTGCACATTTTTATCTTTATACTCTGTGAATAGTTCCACTGATCATTCTGTCAACCTGAAGTACTAAAACATCATCAAGTCGGCCTTTAAGTTTTAAAAAATTGATTTTTAAACCAAAGAACTTTTTTAAAAGGTATTTTTTACTTTGCTTCCTGTTTATTGAGCCTTAAAGAAACATCTGTGTCATGTTTTCCAGTCTTTTTCTTTGCAAGGACAGAAAATATTTTTTTTTCCCTAAAATGAATCTGGAGGTTCTCATACAGATTTACAACTTTCAGAGATGAGATTTTAGGCAGATGTCATACGTTGTGGGATTCTTGGTAGGAACTGAGAGAGCTGGCAACACAGAAAACACAGCATTTTTTTAAAGTCTGCAGAATGCCTGGATCATAATTTCTTTGAGGCGAGAGTGTTAATTGTATTGTGGCTAAGTGATGCACATACAATTGTGTTTAAGTGTGTGTAGCTCACTCTTCTGATGCTGTGCGTCTGCTTTGGTCTTCTCATTGCACCAATTTCAGTCCCTCATGCAGCTGGTCCAAGGAAAGTACCAGTAAATTAAAGATAATTACAGGCCAATGACTAATGCTTTTATTCTGTGGAAATCATGGGGGAAGAGGGTAAGAAGGTGGCAAAGAGTTTGATTTAACTTCAGAGCAGGTGTCTTTTGGAGAAAGTCAGCACACCCACAGCGGCAAGGAAAAAAAAAAACCTCTTAAAATTACTATGGGAATGCTGCAGATAACAACAAGAAAATTAAATCTTGTGTAAATGGGGACCAAAAAAAAAAAAAGGTGTGTAGCTGGAAACAACATAGAAGCAAGCATTCAAAGGGTATTATTGATGAATTTTAATCAAAAATTAAAGTAGCTTAGGGGCTGACCCAAAGTGTTGGCAGTGAAATCAAACCAAACTCAAGAATGTCTGTTTTACACATAGCACTCAGCTGCCCTAGCTGCCATCAGCCAATACTGCTACAAGGCTCGACAAAGATACAATTACACAGCCTCTGTCCCAAACAATCTTCATTTGGTGTAACAGAAAGAGGATGAGTTTTACACATGGAGAAATAAAGCATAGAAAAGGTGGTTATTCCTCTGTGAAACAAAAAATATTTATGAGAGGAGCTGAATGGAAATCTCATGTCTTGAAGAGAATTTTATGCCTTCAAGAGCATTTCTTGACACTCTGTGACAATCCACACTGTTAATTTTACTGTATAATGGAATATTTTTATTGCTGTTTAACTGAAGGGATCAGTTAAATGTATATTTACCATATAGTTTTTTCACAATTTGCCTCTGCCACGCTTTTCTATGTCTACATGGCCACTGTAATTATTGTAGATGCTGTGATTACTGTAGATGTCATAAAACATGAATTATTACTGGAAGAAGCAAGGCTGTAGCTGCCCAGGTCGATGCACATTTATACATGGGCAGAAAACGTGCTATGCAGTTTGAGTGATATAAATTACAATTCCTGGCTGGGCTGTTAAAATCTATTTTCACAGCAAGCATGTGGGCAAAGGGAAATGAAAGCAGCTTTGCTGGACCTGCAGGACACAGATAAACGCTGAAGCAGAACTCAGCCAAAAATCCCCATGTCTATGGTCAGATAGCAGAAATTCTATAGCAGAAAAAGTTAATAAACTGTCAAAAACATACTGTGGCAGTGTCTATGACTTTTCAGACAGCAGAAAATGGGTTTTCCCTTGCAAGATACTTGTTTTAGACAACCTTTCTCTAAGCTTAATTATGTACAGACTGTAATTACTGATTTCCCCAGAGTAATCCTTCTTTAAATACATCCTTCTTTTGGGGGAGACTGTGGGTAAAAGAGTTGCAGCATCTCTGGGTGCTCTGTGTTGGTACAGCCCTGGCAGTGCATGGACTGGAAAGGCCTTGGCACAAAAGTGATCTGCATACTTTTCCTTCCAAAGATCCTGATTAGTTAAAACTTACACAGGAAAAGATAACCTCCCCAAAATTCCTTGGGAAGTTTTCTTGTGTCTAAACTAGTCTGGTAAAACTTAAAGAATGAAAATTCCTGTGGATTGCAAGGTTTGTTTCAAAGCCCATCAAACAGAAGGACTTCCTTCAACTTTAAGACTACCTTGGATTATTGAACTCATCATAAATGACCCAAAAATTCCATGGGAAAGGCACTCACTGCATTAGGCATAAGACTCAACATTCTAAAAATTTGATCTAAAAGTAGATTTTTGCCTTCATCAGATCACTTGTAAGAGACCCATACCAGGTCCTTTACAACCACTGAAGAGGAAGTCTAAACCATGTCTTGAAATGCAAATCACAGTCTCTTTCAGTATAGTCTGATCTATGGAGAAACAAATGGTTTCTGGAATATTTAGTTAAATTGCTACTTCACTCAACAAAACCCTGATAAAATCCATTATAAGAGAATCAACACTACATAAGCTTTTTAATTGTTGCAATATTTAGGGATTCCCATTTGTCTTGCTAGCAAATTTATAAGAAGCCTTCTACTGCATATGGGTTGGGGCTTAATTTCAGCATTTTATGGCCAATCCTGACAATCCTAAACAATGCCCCATCTTGTAATCCCTTTATCTAAACAATTGGAATATGATCCTCTTGTAATTTTATATAATACGATCTTCGAGGAATAGTTTTCTAATGGCACTGTGCTGGTGGCAATTGATTCTGTTGTTCAGCATTCTGGCAGCTGCATATTTCTTGTAGGCACACTTTTAATTGGAGCCTGGCTAGCCTGGCCAGATTAATTTACTAAGGAACATGATAAGGGGGACACATTTTACTCCAATATTATGATCTTGTCAAATATTGTAATTGACCCTTTGCAGGTTTTTTCTGTACAGTAAAGAATTGTGATTTTCATTAAGATCTATCTTAAATATAAATCACCAAAACAAATAATTTCTTAGGCTGCAGTATCCAGAAGCACCAAGAGCACAGTGAACATTTTGTCAAGTAAAACTTCTTAAGAAGTTAGATTTTTTTTTTAATTTACCTTACTCAGATATTACAAATTACGGAATTTACTATCAAGCAGAGGTTTCATATATATTTTTGAAGAAAGCACTTAATAGAGAAAAAGTTACACTTGCAGTTAGTATATTAACATTTTTCTCATCCAAAATTGAGGCTGATCAGGAAAATAATCTAAAAATACAAACTTTTTTTAAAAATGAAAGCTATTTTTATTAAATATTATTTTAATATTTTTAATTTAATGTCCTTATAAATCACTTTATAGAGTCACCTAATAAGTCCAAACAGCATCTTTTCAGATGTTACTTTCATACATTTGATGACTTCTCTGTGTAAAAATATTAGTAAATAATTTAAGGTTTATTTTTAACGTGAAAAATCAGAGGAACCTTGTATGACTTGATAGACAAATTCAGCAGTATTACCATGCTGCCCTCTGGAGTACACTGACAAAGCACTGCATGGTAAAAGTTTTGTAGGCATCTGCTGTTCTTCTTTGCATCCAAGAAAATTATCAGTGGGAAAAAAGAAGCCTTTTTTCCTAAGCTCCTTGAAAAACAGGATGAATATGTAGCATTTCACTTCACTTAGCCCAGAATTTTTTGGGTGTGTTTTCACAAGATATGTATTACTACGTAAGGATTTCATCCCTGGCTAGGCCTGAAAGTCTTTGATGAAAATAGAAGTGATTATTGTAGGATCACCTCAGTGCTTGTATTCAGGTTCTTTAGTGAAGATTTTAGTGTTTTGCTTTAGAATCACCAGATTGAGGTTTCTCAGCAAAACTGACTTTTGTCATCTGAAGGTGCAAGACCAGTGTCAGACTGAATCTAACTTTTGTGGCTCCTATGTAAAATAAGTCTCAGAAGTCCTGGGACTCCAGGACACCAAAAAAGTGGAGTTTAGGCCCAGTTTGAATTACTTTATTATCTTTTTAGGAGTCTCTACCTTAATATAGATATTTAGTATAAAGATTCCCAGTTGCAGATTGTTGATAGCTGGAACTGGGGTTCAGAGACAGCACAGATCCACAAACAGAAAGTACAACAAACCTCTCCTTTATCCTGCTTCTCCAAGACAGAGAGATGTTAAAGTGTATATAATTCATGTTTATTTCTGGGTCCTTTCTCTGCTTCCACAATTGGAAAAATTGCACAAGTTAAAAGGAAAGATTTTTATATTTGAAAGTGGTTTTAGGGACATTACAACACTTGGGAAGGTAATTAAACTGTTAGAAGTTATTAAATATTTGAACTACTTTGCCATTTGTAGTCAACAGCACTTAGATACATTATTTCTTTAAGTCCCTTTTATAATGTAAAAAGGTGCATTTTTTCAAGTGTCTAAAGACTGAGAATCTACTTTTCTCAAGGCTAGAGTTTCAGGTGAGGTAGAAAGAAAATGTAGGTTAAGTGACGGGAATGGCAGATGATCTTTACACTGGCAAGACACAAAAAAATAAGATCTTGACAGGAATCTGCAACATTCAATATGGTGAGAACATTAAACTGCATTTCAATATAAGCAAGGAAAATATCATCCATGGGAAAAGCTACCTGTGAAAATGCAGGGACTCTGTAGGGAGACCAGAGATGTCCCCAAGATGATGACACTGATGGAGACATCAAGGCATTAAGCTGCTAGGGCATGAAGAGAGAAAGGACCTGGCTGAGGTGTCTCTAATTACCATGGAAAACCCAGGTAAAGGGACATTCCCAGACATTTGAACTGTCACTGGAGGTGTGGGGGCAGAGAATTATGACTAGATACACAGTTGTTTTTCTCAAAGGATATCATAACCTCTTACAAATATTAATTAAATCGTTAATTACTTCACAGGTGGCTCAAAGGTGGAATCAGAAGTGTCTTGAATGCTGTAGCTGTTCAGATTTGCACCAGATCTTCACTGTTTGAATTTTACTTGGATAGCAGCTCAGCTGGTAAGTGGGTGATGATCAGTTTTTTGATGACTGGATGTTGATGGAAAAGGAAAGCCCAGGTGCCCTGCTGTTTAAATCCGAAGAAGACAGTACTGCCTAGTTTATTCTGGAGTTTGACCTAGTAAAAACTCTGATGTTTTAGAAGGCTTAAGATTCTAACTTCCTCTGGCAATTTTAGAAATACCATCTTTCATTAATAATCTCCAGTGAGAAAAGGTTTAATATTACTAAATAATTGTTTGATGAATTTGTTCCCCATACAAGTGAGGACTTCTTCATATACATATGTCCTGCATGGTGAAAAAGCCCCACATGATTAGTATGTCAACCTTTTGGATTTTTTTGAGAAAAGATCACATTAGCAAATAAATCCACATTATCCTGGTAAATATTTTTAAAAAGGACCCAAAAACAGATCAGAGCACAAAAGTAGCTTTACTAACAGCTTCTACTGAGATTAAATATATATAAATATATGTATATATCTCCCAAGACAAAATACACAACTTCATATAATCTGCTAAAGAGAAAAGTAAATATTTTGCAACCACAAATGAAGTCAAAGCATAACATTGTGGTGAGACTTAAGAGGAGTTAACAGACCAAAATGTCTCATTATTTCACAAATTATAGCAGCATGAAAAAACACTCCTTTAGTTTCAGGATACTTAGCTCGGTTTCATGAAATAAAAATATGTGATTAAAACAAAGCAGTGTTTCAAGCCCAGCTCTGGGCTCTGGCTGAGCTCTGAGTGATTGGTGCAGCATGACTGACACAGAGCCCACACTGCAGGTATGAGAAATGGGCTTCTGCCACAGAAATGGGCTGGCACATGCACAGAGCTTGGTGCACAACATTTTCTTATGCCCACACCAAGGGCTTTTTCAGGCAAGGTGATACAGTGAATGCTTTAGGTTCCTTTCGCTAATGCTATGGATTAAAGCATTAAGGGTAAAAATGCAACTGGTGGCCTTGACCTGGTTTGTAGTGGAGGCCGGGAGCCAAGTTCTGCCCTCAGTTACACCCTGTAGCTCCCCTGAAGTCCGTGGCGGTGCCAAGTGTAACTGAGGGAAGAATTCAGCTGTTCAAGTATGTCCATGGTTACCAAGCCAACTGGCAGCAATTGCCAGGGAATAATAGGAGTGTTGAGGGCAAGAACTGAGGAGCCTTCGTGGGGCGGTCTGGAGATCTGCACAGTGCTTGTCTACAGACTGTCTGGCCTCCTGAAGTCAAAGCTATTAGTTTTTCCTACTTGCTCTAATGTACTGCTCACAAAACGGGCCTTTCACTGGTGGATGCTGATAAATGAAATGCTCACCAGCTGGGGCTCCTGCACCTCTCCCTGCATCGTAGCAGCAGCCTTTTGTTTGTGCCAGACCTAATCTTGAAGTTTCGTGGGGCAGAGAGCAGATTTGAAAACATTTCAGATTCTAACACAGTAAATCATTATTTTTATTAATGAAGTACAGCTGAGTAGCTTGCAGGCTGTTTATGACACAGAAAAACCCATCTTGCTACAGCACAGTTAGTAGTTATTTAGTGCTTCATATTGCTGAAATTGGGGGTAGGCTTTCTGGCTCATACACTGAATCCATCTGAGGGAACAAAAGATTGCTTTTCATTTCCCAGATGAGGAATCAAGTTCTGGAATATCTGTCTGTACTCATATTGGAAGAAAGGATCTTAAATTCTGATATCCTTAGCTGTAGTGCCTTTGGATACCGGGGATACACCCCTGACCAGCTCATACTCCATGAGCTGTGTGTGGCCTTGGTGAAGTCCTAGAGGTGTACACTTTCAGTGTAGAAAAAACTTCTTGACACTGAATAGCCTTGACTTCTGGTATTAAAATGGATAACAAAACATATTAATCTTTCCATGGAACAAGTAGGTTCTTTGAACTCCTCTTCATATATATACTATTTGAAAAGTGTAAACTTCACCAGAACAGATTAAAATACCCTGGCAGCCATTTCTGTTCAGTTTTACAATAAAGATATAATGAAAAATCATTGGACTGTTTTGATTGTGAGTAAATTTGTTTTGAAAATATCTTTAGACAGGCAAATTATTTAAAAGCATTGGACAGAATCTCTAACCTGGAAAAGCTTAGAATTAATTAATCAGACTTTCAGTTGAAATAAGTCTTTCTTGGTCTATTTAAAATAGTAGAAGTATTTCTATTTGTACCACTTCGCTCTTTCCCATCCCTTGCATTGCAAACACATTGTCATTTGAAAAGGTCTTCAACACAGTAAAATTAACAGGCAAATATAGAAATAAATACACAGCAAGCACTGTTGTTTTGTGAGTTCTATAACTAAGAAATCCATAATCAGTGTAATAATTTCTTTAATGCTAAGCATGTAGATCCTTCAATTTCCTCTGGGGGCAAATTCAAATTAACTTCCCTGCAAGAAGAGCTTTCTTCCACCTCCAACAGTTTATTGCAAGGTCTGCAGTTTCTGACAATTACTGCAGTTATACAGAATGAATTTGCACTTGCACGGTATTGTGCAATCTAAAAGACATCAAAGGGACACTTCACAGGCAATATACAAAGACCAAACTCATATTTCCAGTAATTTCTAGAAGAAAATGTACAAGCATTTTTCTACAAGGAATTATAGACTTCAGTATTTAGAATTTGAAGCAAGAAACTATTAAGTACTTCAAATCTGGAGGGAATGGGAACAAGGAAGAACGTTAACCGCTTAAACAAGGATTTGCCCATTTGATTAATAAGTAAATTTTGCTTGTCTACAGCACACACTTTCCAGTGATCCAGAACTACAAATGGTTCAAAAGGGAAAGACTGAGACATGCAATGTTTCACACTTGGCCTCAGTGTTTTCTAGGCAGCTGTTGGACAGCGTGGTGAAAGACAACACCCAAAGGTGGGAGGGCAGAGAAACAAAGTACTCAGCTGTAAAATGAGCCCATTCTAATTATGCTAAAAGATCCTGTGTCTTCAGACGGGTGAATGTCATTTATCGAATCACTCCTCCTTGAAGAAACTGCTTTCTAATTATATTTTTCTGGAGGAAGATCCATCTTCAATTGCTTATTTCTATTTTAATTGAAAAAGAAAATTGTCTTTCAAGAAAAAAGAAGAGTGGAAATTAAAACTGCCTTTACAATCCCTATTTTTTTTTCAAAAAGAGGGGATTGAAGAATACTTTATTTAAAAGAAAGGAAACAGTCCATTCCTCCCTCATTGTCCTGTTAAAAATGGAGGAGGGCAGTCAAAATGAGAATTGCCCTTTTTTAGAGCTGTGTCAAAGAATGTGTCAAACTGAAAATAGTTAATGCCTCAAATATTGAAATAAAGTTTTGCTCATTATAAAGAAGCTACAACCAAAGAAGCTTCCCTGAAGACTGGGACTTTGGACTGAAAGTCAAACTGCTGATTAGATAACGTGAAACCCATTGTTCAGCCATCTCAGGCTGAGGGAAAGCTGTGCATCCACCAAAGGCCAAAGCCACCAGAGCTGCACTGAGAATCATCCCCAGGTGAGTTTGGGCTGGGGGAGAGCACAGCTCACAGCAGCCAGGTTTGCACAGACTCTCCCCCCAGCTGACAGGGGAGGAGGAGGTTTCAGATGTAACCTCTGCTCAGAGGCAGTGAGCACCCATCCTCCCTTACACAAACTGGCCCAGCTGTGGAACCCCCAACCCCACAGGGCTCATCCATGGGACTTTCACGTGAGAGGCAGCTGGGGGGGTGTCACAATCCATCAAAGACCTCCCAGAGTGCTCAGCTGTGCACCACAGGACTGCAGGTGATGCAACAGATCCTGAGTCTGCTGTAAGAGACTGCCCCTTCCCCCAGGGGGACATGCCTGGACATTTCCACCTGGCTCAAGGGTATATAACCCATGGGATTCTACACTTTTTGGGGGACCTTCATCACCAAGAAGATCAGCTGGAGAGGATCATCAGGCTGCCAGTGGGACCCATGGAGCAGTGATATCCCTTTTGTCCTGTCTCTGCCCCTCTCTGTTCCTCCACCCTTTTCCTATTTCTTCCTTCCTCTCTTGTCTCTTCCTCTCTCTCTCTCATATTTACTACCAAATAAAATCCATACTATTGACTGGCATACAGTCTCATTTGCACCCTATTTTGGGCAGAGATATTTCTAAGAACCTTAATAATCAGATCTTAATAGCAGGATACTCTCCACAACTGCATGAGGAGGACCAGTCTCAGATGGCTGATACTGTCAGAATTACATGGGAGTCAGAGCAGACAGTGATGATTTACAACAGCCTTAGGATTGTCTCAAAGGCCATAATGTTGGGGATTTAGTCTGTTTGGGTTTATTGTTTTGTTTTGTGGGGATTTAGCTGTTTCAGTACTCATCAGGATTATCATTTACAATCTCAGCTGTACAGTCCAGTTTCATGACTCACAGCATCTGTTACTTCATAGTGGCCAAGGGTCCATAGCAATTATTAAAATTGACCAAGGGTGGAGAGAGGGAGAATTCCCTTTTTGCCTGGTGCTGAATGCCACAGAGAAATGAAATAACATAAAGTCCAAGTCACTCACAAAGGTGGGGTAGGAGGTTGTGTAAAACCAACATTCACAGGTGTAAAAAAGCCAAGCAAACCTACTTTATACCCAGCACAGAAAAGCTGTTCTGTGACCACTGAGTATGTCATTATTTCATCCTCTCTTTGTAGACTTGGCTGAGAAACAACTTGAAAGCGAATACTCCCACACTTCCACTGTAACAGAAGCTGCATCCATATGATCTGCGCACAGAAAACACTTTGCTCATAGAACTTATGCCTCCTGACAACCCTTAGAAGCCTCTGTATTCATAAAATGGACATGGAACAATGTGAGGCTGAAGATAAAAAGCATTTGTGGGATATGGTGCACCAGTCCACCTCCAGCAGTCTCTCTGGGGACGAGAATAACAGAGGTCCAGAGAAAAGACAGCATGATCTGAAGAACAGTTTGGAAAATAGACAAGAACATAATCTATAAATATGGCCCTCTAAGCATGTGTCCTGAAATTTTAATGGTATGTGATCGTATCTTTCATTTTAACCTGAATTTTAAATCACATAATCATCATCCTAAAGTGGTTTAGGATTTTGTAAACAGACATTATTAGATATGGTTTTAAAGAGCCCTTTCCATCACTGAAAGCATGAACATGGGATATTTTAATGAAAAAAAAAAATGCTTTTTTCCTTAGAATCACTGATGAGAAGTTTAGAAGAATAAACAGTCCAGAGAATGGAAACTCCGATTATAATCATGCAAATATCATAGAACTGCTGAAGTACAGCAGACAGTGTGGTGCACTAACCCTGGCACAGCACAGCCATGGCAATGAGCCCGCTCCACAAGTACAATAAAGCAGAAGCAGCAATCAGCTTCTCATGCAGTGTCCTTCCTGGCAGATACAGCTCAGGAAATATTTTTAATATGCAGACTGCTCATAAGTGCTTTCATCTGCCTGTAGAGAAATTGATTATACCATACATAACATATACATACATTCTGGGATGTGGAGGATTCACTTGAAAGTATACCATTTATTCCAGTATTTAGCTGATTAGGAGGGAAAAGACAGAACATTCTTGACAAGTGTTAGTAATTTTCTGATTGTTGGATTTACTTACAGTGATGGCGAGTTTACTGAGTTGCTGCTGGAATTTTTCTGCAAAGGATACCTTGATATTCTTCATTCATCTGGAACATCTGAAATGAATCACAAGGAACGGATGGAATTTTCAGAGAAAAAGAGAATAATAAAACGCCCACCATAAAAACGAATTCTCTATAAATAATCTCAATCAGGAAAACCTTTACCCCTGAGACAATCCAAGCCTGCTTTTTTAGTAGCTCTTTCCCTTGTGACAAGAGCAAACTTTCCCATGCCACAAATCATTCCTGTCCATCATTTTGATATAATCTGAAGGAAGGTCATCCAACTGCCACAACGTGTCCCATTTTTTTCAGGCTCAGATTGGGACGTATTTGCATATTTGATTGGTAAGACTTATGGAGCTTACAATCAACAATTATGATTTTTCTGGCTAGTTTTTACACTTCAGAGCAGCAATTTTGTTTTGTAGTTAAGCCCTTGCTTAATTGATTTCTCAAGCTGAATCCACTTCTGGTGATGTTCTTCTTCTGGATCAGCTTCTGCAGTTACCATTGTGTTGCCATGTTCATATGACATCAATCACTGTAGAAGAAAGATGTTGGTCTTTCCAAAGAGAATGTAGGGAAAAGTCTGATGGATTACTAGAGTAGTGCTGCTTATTCAGGAATCGAATATTTGGTTTCTATTTTCTTGATGGAATGGCCTTAACTTTGTGAATTAGTCTGACTCAATCTTTTCTAGAAACTGATTTTAACTAAGTCTGATTTGTGAAGGGGGCTGTTTCCTATGCTTCAGCAGCCTCTCTTCTTGGATCACACCTCTCATTAAGGTCACAGAACAAAAACAGCTTCAGATTCATCATTAACAGCTCCCAGGATTTCTACTTCTGTCACTCAGTTTCCTCTTCCATTACTATGGTTGCAACAATAGGAAAATGTTTGACTTGAAAGCAATATTCTTGTACTAATGCCTATCAAGCCTATTTTGATTGCAGCTTAGAAAAACCAAATAGTTTCTCTTCAGTGGGAAATAACTCCATTTGCTATTGCTTTGGCCTTATGTACATTGCAAAGAAAAGAACCAGCTGATGGCCAGGTTTTTAGGTGCTCATTTCAGTCCTTGGTAGCCTGAGGGAAGATGAATTCTTTGCCAAGCCAGATTTGTATGCCTGGTTTGAGTTATTGACTGAGTGGGTCTGCACTGCACAACAAATTCCAGTAATGAAAATCTCATTCCCAGCCTATGTTATTGTCATCCATCTCAGGCAGATGTTGGGAGACAGGATCTGACACTGATGCTGGAAAATGTAGTATCAGAAGAGCCTGAATGAGGATTTGAATATACACAGAGATGGGAGAGGGACCAGAAAGGGGAGGGAGCAGGTAAGCTTGCAGGCCTTTGCTCAGGAAGATCATTTCTGGGTGCATCATTGCTGAATCCTACAATGATAACACAGAGGTGAGCGGATAGTTCCTGCAATCATTGCAGCACTGAGGATGACTTGCAGGCTGAATGGTAAATCCAAGACAGGATTGATGCTGAGCTCTTCTTACACACAACAGTGCAAAATGACAGCATTCCACTGGTTCTGTTGCTTTATAAAAGCCATAAAATGTTAGCCCAATGCAAGGCAAAAGGAAATGAAGATTTGATCTGTAATCTGCTTCTTATAACACCAGAGGGCTGTTGCAGATCTCACCAGCACTTCTGTTTGGTATTTTTATTAAATTCAAGAAACAAATGTTACAAATTTGACTTGGATTTTACCATTTTTAGCATTCCATTAGCTATAGGGTGAAGCTGGGCTGAAATGTACTTGGCTACAGGTTATTGTAGGGTTCTTAGATGTTGCAAGGTAGAAGTGCCTAAAAATAGAAAAGGATTTGCTTTGAACTATGACAATGGGTTACTTTCCTCTGTTCTCTCCTAGAAATAACTCTGAAGTATTATTCCTACTCTAGTTTCAAGTTATGTCATTCTATTAACTGGAAAAAAAAAGACAAAAATAATAATTACTTACGGTGTGCTTTCAGCAAACAGAGATATGACAACAGCTACCTTTATTATATAAAACTGATGATACTAAGAGATTTTCAGAAATGTCTTATGAAAATATGAGTGACTGCATTTGGCAGCAGCTGGTGTGACATTTCATCCTTTGTCAATAAAAGAAAGCAATTTTACACTATCACATTTTGATATGATACAGAATTTTTCAAACTACTTCATCTCAGTGGGACAAACCACAAAGTAACTATTCAGTTGCTTCAGTAAAAAGGAAAGCATAAATAAGAACACATAGGTTTGATCCAAAATAAAGAGATGAGAGAAAATGTCATTTTTTTCATTTTTGCTTTGAGCCATGTTTAGAAAAAAAAAACCAAAACAAAAAAACCAAAAAACCACCCCAACTTTGAATCCTTAAAAAAAATTCAATTTAAACTTATAATTTTACCTTCAGGGCTTAGTCAGGAGACTAGTAACGTAAAAAGAGAACACTTAAAGATTTCAGTGGATGTTGAATGAAGCCCACACTGCTTACATTCAGTTTATCCCCTTGCTATAGAATATACTTCTAAAAAGAACACTACAGCTGAGACAGTTTTCTCAATACTGTCCAAACGGAGTGAATAATTATCCTAACTTTTCCAGTTCCTGAGCAGCATCTCTATTTGGAGAAAGAGTAATGGGTTTTAAATGAGAGAAATGCAGAAAATACTTTTTTCATGAGTCTTCTCCTGCAGATATTTTAACTCTACACTGTTCATGCCAGTTATGAGCTATGCTTGAATTTTTCTTTATACATTTTGAGGTACTGGCCCAAAGTTTTGGATCAAGTTTTGAACTATTTAATCATGAATATTTTTTTAAATTTCAACTTTCCTCCTACTGCAGCAGTAACAATTACAGCCATCAATAAACATGAGTTACTCAGTGCTGAAAGCCGAAGTTATTTTAGTCACATCCTACCTAACTGTACTCACAGTCCGTGCAGTTCCAATATGTTTTTCCTTTGGTAGCCTATTTTTGTGGTTCAGAATAATTTCCCACCAAGTGTTTTATCAGCATCCAGAAGCTGGTCTCATAAAGCAAAACTTTAATCACAATTCTTTTCATTATGAGTCGAGGGACTAAATAGTGACCAAGAAATTGCCTTAGTCTTGAATGTTAACAAATTTTTCCCATATGATCTCAGGAAAACCTTGATGGGAAACGATCTGTAAGCCACCTGAGAGTTCTGGGGGTTTTATTTCATAGAGGGAAAGACAACCCTGCCCTGCCTGGGGATTACTGGCTCACTGAACAACCCCTCTCCTCTGAAGATGTCTCTTCAGTTTTTTAGCACAGTTTCTTTCATGCCTCTTGCCTGATTTTGGAGTTTTTCATTGGTGCAATCTTACTTTACTCCACATAAAGAGCAAACAGAACGCAGGGCCTGACCAAAAGCATCACGTCACTCCACAGAATCCTAAAACAAACAGAGCAGCAGATAGGAAATGCAATCTTTTAACCTGCGACGCTTCCATGCGTCGGAAGCCGACGCTGTGTTCGCGCTGTCCGGCCGGTGCTGCCTCTGGCGCACTGCACTAGAGGGCAGTACCACATTGCAGGGAAAGCATCCCCTCACGGCCGCTGCTGATCCGGACTGGGAACACAAACTAACTGCAAAATACCACCGCAGTTCTCCTCTGTTCGTTTCGGTCGCCAGTCTGAAGCTGATCTGAGATGCTCACACACCCCATTCCTCAGGCTGCAGACAGCCCCTTCCCCAGCAAGGGCCAGCTAATTAAACTCTTTCTGTGTCTGCCAAGAAAACTGTAGATATTGTTAGTTCAGACACCAGCAAAACCAAAGAGCTTTATGCCTATCACATTTAGACAAATCTGCCATCATGAAATTGCAATGAATATTAAATAAATGTGAATGATGTCAAGGACAGTGTACAAAAAACGTGGTTTCAGGAGGGTTTTCAATGGGTGTGGATTGATGTAACTGTACAAGGAGCTCTGTTCTTATTGCCCAAAGCAGATGTGGAACAGTCTGTGAAGTGTTAAACACTTGCCTGGTTTCCCTGCAGAAGCTGCTGCTGGTAACGTGCTGATATCGACATGACAGACAGAAGATGGAGCTATGATTTCAGGAATATCCAAGCCACCTCCCCAAAACACCTCTTGCTTGCAGACTGAGCAGACTCTGCTGAGGCAAAGGTTTGAATAATAAAGGTTTGTGTGAATGAACTTGGATGTTCTTGAGTGAAGTTTAACCCAAAGGAGCATTGTAGAGTTGACCACGTGCTGTTTATTTCATGAGAAAGTCACAGTGCCTTGCAGAGTTTTGTAGTGGCTGATCCAGAAAACTTAAATTCACTTCTTGTTCTGCCTTTGGCTGAGTGAAGCACCTTCTCTCATATTCTGCCTTTAATGTGTAAATAATGCACATGTTTATGAAAGCACATCAAGATAAACTAATGAAAGCAAGTTTTCATTGCAATTACTACTGACAACTCACTCATTTCCTCTCATTTCATTTCAGCCATAATGAGGATTCTATCTCGTTCTTTGCACTTCATTACCCCACACTCCTTCAAGCAGAACCAATATTTTATCAACAGAACCAGTAAGTCCCTACAATTTTACAATGGTTCCTTTTTCCCCTCTAACTTTGCACAGATAGGGTCCTTACAGTGTAAATCTCTTCAGAGGCAAGCCTTTATATGCTGTTGCCATGAGCTACGTGGTGACATACAGTGTTATATTTATATATATTTGAGAGGAAAAGACCCTGTTCTCCACGAATGAAGGCATAAATGCCAGAATCCATCTCCTGAGCCAAGTTATTGATAGATGAGAAAAGGCTTCAGTGTGAGGTATTGGTGATATTATACCTTGGTAAGTCTCAGTGAGAAACAGCAAACTGTTAGAAACTTCTGTGAATGATATTTTGGACAATGTTTGTTCCTTGAAATCATCAATCTTCTGCACAGTAATTAGACCCATATGAATGATGGTGTAAAGAGAAGCACACAAACATTAAAAAGTTAACATTTACAGGAACATAGTAAAGTAGTAATAGGATTGAGTGAACAATCCCATTCAGCCCTGCTGAATCGAAAGTCTGGATTTCTAACTCTAAAAGGGATTAGCAAAATTTCCAAGCTTTTAATCCATCTCTTTTAAAAACTTGCTTGTAAAGACAAATTGTAAGAATTCTGTCTTTAAATGTCCACAGCCTAAGCACATTTGGTTTGGGCCTTAATTTTAATAAAACATTTTTAATTAAAAAACCTTATATCCCAATGAATGATATTCAAATTGAATGTACTTTAAAATCAACCTTTTAAAAAAGAGCAGAGGGTAACCAACTGCAGATACAATGTTGAGGATTTTGCACTTTATTAATTTGTGTTAGAATGGGCCTCTGAAACTGCCTAAATTTTGAATTTGAGGAGGAGCAGAAGGAATATTTTACATTTATCTGGGCAGTTTTGGCTAATAATCTAAAAGATGTTACCAGGTAGAAGTTTAAAAGACAAAATGGCATTTCATCCATTCTGTTTCTATTAGAAGTAAACAAAAGCATAAAACTGAGTGCTTCCCTGTTCACATGGTGACCAGGAAAATTTAGAAAATAGAAAAAATTAATTTCTTTTGTCACACTGGAAGTGAACAGGATCTGAAAAAATCCTGGGTAGGTGAAAGGCAAAGCAAAGCTCCCACTGTCATAAGGCAGATCTTAACCCTGTGCAGGCAGTTGCAGACTGTAATTAATAAATCTAAGAACAAGGTTGGCAGTTCATAATTTTCCTGAGTTTTGGTATTTGGGGAAGAGTTAAAACTTCCAGCTGCCAGATCTCAGAATGTACTTGGTTTTCAAGCATTTTTGCAGTCCTTCCAGCTAAGGAGCCAGCAAACAAATATTCAAAGATGCCTACAGTCACATGGCATGTGTTTTGTGTGTGCACATATGTGTTAGAGTAAGGAGGGAATTAATGAGATTTTAAAGGTATTGCATTTAGGTTTCTGATTCAATGAGACAGTGAAACTGCAGGGTAAAAATTCTGTACAATATTTGCACCAGAATTTACCTCTGTGGATGATTCTCACATAAACCTGAGTGAGGTCCTTCCTAGGAACTGATACTCCCAACTCAGATTCCACCTCAGTGTTTTCTTCAGTAATGGCCAGATCCTACATTTTTTTTCATATACAAAAGTATTAGAGATGTACTTTAGTCTCTGAATTAGGAAAACACTTTCATAGCTAAATAAAAAATTTTTTTTTCAATTTTTTTATGGTGTTTTTCCAAAGCTACATGAAACATCAGGAAAGTATCAGGAAAAAGGAAACCAAATGCTGATGTGACTTCTCAGATAAAAAAAAAAAAAAAAAGAAAAAAAATGATTCTGTGTCTATACTGCTCCTGCTGTCCCAGCACAGATCAGTGAGCTCTGTGTGCCCAGTGGTGCCCTTGTTTGTCACACAGTACCTGTGGCCCTTTGCAAATGCTTTGATATTCCTTCCTGGCTCTCCTGTGTTTGGGTACCCCATTTCCTGTAGTCTTTCCTCACTACTAAGCTCTATTTACTGCCCTTTTCCAGGTGCTGCTTTGCCCTCAGTCACTTCCCATGCACGCCTTTCTGTGCCGAGGTATTTTTGCTTTCCTTCCCCTCTGCCACATTCCAGAGTCAGTGATCCTGCTGCCAGCTGACTCACCAGGCTGCGGATGCAAGGTCATGCTGTAAGACAACGAGGCTGCCAATTTGGAACATCACCCACTGGATCAGAACACAGCAGTTTTGTTTGTCAGCATCCTCAAATTATCAGTATCTGCTGTCTGAAGTCCATTAAGTAACGATCGTATTCCCTGTGCTGACATGGTTGGCTCTCTGGGTAACTACTGAAGCCAAAGTTAGGGTAATAATAAATACATTTATTTCTATCCTGCAGTGCCCCTTTGATTCCCAAACTGTGGTGCTCCAACTCATTCAGAGTTTACTCCCTTAAGAGGAAGCAGCATCAACACCTTGAAGAGATGGATATTTTTGTACCTGGACTGTGCTGCCCTGTACAGCCGCTCTTCTACACAGGTAGAATCAATCCAGGGGAAAAGAGGCAGGATTCTTCTAAAGGCTCTGCTGACGGGGAAGTAGAGATATGGAGCAAAGCCAGTGTTAAAACTCTTAAGCAGTGTGAGAAGGGATGAGTATCAGGTGCTGCCTGTGCCATGGCTGTGAGAGGAGGAGGGGTTATTTGCTTCTGCAGCTTTAATACTTTGCCTCTGTTTTATCCACAGTATTAACTGCTTTGCAACAGTGGAAAATGCTGATAGTTGTTGAAAAATGTTAAATTATTTCACAAAAGTAAAAGCACTGTTTTCCTCATTTATCAATGACAATTGGAGCATTGTCCCCATTTTCTCTCCAAACCTGAAGATTTATTTTCCTTGCTGTTATACTTCTCTTAGCATCTTTCTCTAGCTCCACTTTGATTTTAGTAATTCATAATTGAAATATGGAAGGAAAATGAGGTGGGAAAAGCTTAAATATTTTGTATTTGCATTTGAAACAAATTCAATAACTATTTATTTAATGTATGTTTTAAAACCAAGTGAAAAATTAGAACTCATTTATTCAGGTACTCTACCATATTACAGATTACCCCAATACTTGAAAAAAAGTAATTGCTGTTTGTGAGCAAAGTAGGTGAGGTAGATAAAACCACAATTCTGCTTGATAAACAACAACTAACAGAGAGGAATCCAAAGTGAAAGGCTCAATATTTGTCCCTTTAACCCACCCAAAAGCCTGTGACATCAGAATAGGCTCCTACAGCACTTGCGATTTCCTCTGTATCCCCAGTAAAGCAGAGGAACTCTGTGGCTGTTTCACTTCCAAAAATAGATCCCACTGTCCCAGCCTGCTGGGATTTCATTCCTTTGATCTCTGCTGG
This sequence comes from Rhipidura dahli, assembly GCA_013399225.1. Classification (NCBI taxonomy): domain Eukaryota; kingdom Metazoa; phylum Chordata; class Aves; order Passeriformes; family Rhipiduridae; genus Rhipidura; species Rhipidura dahli. The sequence goes on from VXAC01006272.1 coordinate 385,417, forward strand.
GAAACCACTGAAGGTGTTTTACAGAAACATTCTGAGGAGTTAAATAGGAACCTTTTTTGTTTTCCTCCTTGTTTGCAGCTGTAAGCAATGAACTTACTCCCAAACAAAACAGTGTTTGAGTTGGAGCCTCTGTGCCATGCAAGGGTGGAGCAATGTAGATTATTAATATTTCTTTTCACCTTTGAAAATATCAGGAGAAACAGGAAACAGTGAAAGTCAAAGCTATCTTATCTAGAATGCCCTAAGAACTTGATGTTTCCATTAGTGCCACTCTGCTAAACTAACACAGTTTTGCAGCTTCACAAGTCAGAAGACAGTCCATTTCCTGGGACTCTGGCAAACATTTGTGTTCCTTCATTAGCTGGCCCAGCAAAACAAAACATGCAATTTGCATATTTCAAAACCTGTCTCTGCTAAATGAAAAAAAGGACTAATGCATCTGAAAAACTCCCCTGTTGTTTAAATTAAAGATTTTATTATAAAATATACTGAGTAGACTTTATTAAGTAATTTTAAACAAAAACCATATTCTGTTTTCAGAATGCTGCTTGCCCTGCTTAACACTGACCAACAGAGTTTCATTTTTACTACAGTCTTTTCAGTCCGGTTTTTATTCTTCCCCCTCATTTTTCTTAATTTCTAAAGTTACAAATTCCAAAAGACTTAATTCCTATTCCCACATAAATAGAGATCCACATACATATTTTGGGAAGGCAACCAAGAACCCATGCATGATTTTTATATTACATTAAAAGACACGAGCAGCAACAGACATAAAAATAATAGATGTGCAGAAGATGATCCTTGAGAGTGATGTTTGTGCTCACTCTCTGGAGCAGGAAGCATGGCCAGGTTGGTAGCTCACTGGGCTATGATGTCAGAAGGTCAGATCACACACTAGGATTTGGGTTCATCCCAAATGTTGACACAGTATTGAAGGGGGAAGGGAAAGGGAAAGGCACGTGACAGTAAAGGCCATTGTATTCAGCAGTAAAGGTTGATTGGAAATATCCATCATTGGGCTGGGGAGAGGAAAGTCCACTATGGAATCTACACAACGATTTCTTTTTTCTTCTGTTGCTAAATATTGAACTGGGCTGGTACTAAGCATCAGATCTGGTGAAGTAAGAGTCTACTTCCTAACAGTAAACATTCTTGAATATGAATTTAATTTTAATTAAATGTACATGAATATATATTCCCATCTGACAAAACGAGAGTTGCACCATATATAAAGCTAAAATTTGTGCGTGTTATTTGGCTCAGCATGCTGTCTTTAAAAAGACTGCCATGATAAGGTAAAACTAGAGGATCATCATGGATTGCTTAAATATTCTAAATCTGCATTTCATCTTCTCTTTGATTACATCTCAGCCTGGCCCAGTTGGCCCTTTCCCAGCTTTTAACCTTTCAGATGTGACCTGCAGCTGCTGGATGCAACAGGAAATGAGCAATAACAACTGGCACCAAGAACATTTCTGGGAGGGTGCAGCTCAGCTTCAGTTTGTCTGCTGTTGCTGTCCTTTTCCCAGCTGAGTTACCATGCTTTCACTCAGTAACATTATTGCTTATAGGGTAATGTGATGCTTATCATGATATTAAGTTTCACTAACAAAGATTCATTTAATTTAGTTTAAATTTCCCAGATTTCTCACCACCCTCATACCAATAATTTTAGTTAAAATAAGAAACTAAAGCAATAAAGCAGCCTACAACAGGCATCCTCCCAAAAATGTCTATGTGCCTGTTCCCAGTACAGATTTGACTGTAGGTTTTTCATACACTTGTGCATCTCATTGTATCTCAGTTGAAGTCAGTCTGTTAAGTAACAGCATTTGGAAAGAAGATAATGCTGCCTTCTCAGAAGGATTCACACTGTAATCTCCTGGATTTATTAATATTAAAATTCTTGAAATAATTCAGCTTGGAAGGGACATATGGGATCATCTCATCATCCAGTCACACCCACAGCCCAGAGCAGCACCATATTTGAAGCTGGCTCTAATTTCAAGGTTAGATAAATTGCCCAGGGCCTTGTCTACCTCAGCTTTGAGTATCTCCAAAAACAGAGATCTCAGAATCTCTAAAAGCAACTTGTTTCATTACTGATTATCATCACTGAGAAAAAAAACTTCCTTTTTTTGGCATAAAACATTCTGATATCTACAGGCCATTAAAAAAAAAAAAAAAAGATGAAGACAAAAATACTAGTTCTTTACTCGAGTCATGTTTTCACAACAAAATTAATGGCCAAGATATTGAGCATACAGAATTACAAATCTGAAAGACAGGATGGGTTAAGCACAAAATTGTGAAACATTATGCAAGAGAAGGCCTTATATTAAGTGATGCCTGTAATTGCTTTTGGTGACCTGGCAGGTACTTCTAGGCTTGTCTTTGCTGAAAGACCTTAAAAGGTCCTCAGATTAATTCTTTATTCTTATTCTCTAACTTGTTTCAAACAGATGTAAAAGTCATTTTTCTAAATGCCTGTCTGGCATTGTAGTTTAATCAAGCTCATTATTCAGTGATAATGCTCTCCATTTCATGGTTCCTAGAACCACACCTTAAATGTTATCAAGGGTCAGTTTATTCCCATGTTACAAGAAAAAAATGAGTGGAAGGCAACGTACTCTTTCACATACCCACCTCACGCTCCAAGACCATAGGTCCTTCTAGTGTCACTGCAAATTCCTGCTGAAGGCATGTTCTCACTCTTCATTTTAATTTGAATAATTGAACAGCATCATGAGCCTTTCACAGGGTAAATGGGTTGGCCAGGCAATTTTGGCTTCTTGTGAGATCCACTCAGTTGTACAAATCAATTATATGGCTTCCATGCTGAGAAAACCCATTAACTTTAAAATGCACAGCAGCAGACTGGTCTCAAGAAAAATAATATTTAAAATCCACTCCTAAACTATAACTCCCAGGTTGCAGCTGAATATGAAATATCCATTTCCAGGCAATTACACACGATTTCTATCATGCTTTGGAAGACATGTATATGCACCAGAAACAGTAAAAGCCAAACCCCCCATGGCTCTAAGTGACCGAAGCAGGGAAAGATTTAAAACCTTCCAAGATATGCTCAGGCAGAAATGCAGTGAGCCTGGTGACTCCCAGCAGTCCTCTCTCCACAGTATGTACAGCACACAGGGACTCCCTGGCCTTATGTGTTGTAGAAGAACTGCTTCAATCCCAAACTTGTCATTCTAGGAATAAAATTATTAATTCTCATGGGTTTCTTCCATAGGTGAAGAATAATAAGACAATTAGGCTTGGAGCAAAACCTGATTCTTCCAGTCCATCACAGAATCTCTTTTGCTTCCGGTGCTGAAACAGGCCTTAGAAAAATATTAAAATTTGTATGAAATCTAAAGAGTATAGATAAAGGCAAATTCACTTAAATCTTAGTATTACAGGTACTTCTGCTTACACTGTAGGAACAGCTTTCAGTTTAACCTGTTTCACAGCTGGGATGCAGGAAATATTTCACAAGCTAAAGTTAACAGGTTTGTTTAAGGTCTTTCAGTGGGACTATTACAGCACGTTCCACCAAAGCACTCATTCACAGGATGAAGTCCTTACTTTTGGAAATGAAGATTTCCAGTGGAGAGTTGTTCCAATTCAAAATGTTCCTGTCTCACAGCAGGACTCCAGGATACATTTATAATTCAGATTCCAAATGAGAATAATTGTTGACAGACAAGTTCTCAAAGAACAGGGAATGCTGAGCTAACAGAAGGATGACATTCTCTTTATGGGTGCCTATGTAACCCTAATTAAAATGCTCCTTGGCAGTTGCAGAGATTTAGTAGGATGCTTTAACATCAGCCTTATTTACCTTACTGATCAGGATTCCTCCTAAGTCTGCAGTTCTAAAGCAGAGTGGCATGAAAAAAAACCAGCAAAACCAATCTTGCTATAGCGATTTGTTCTTTTTTATTGCTCCTTAAAAAGCATTTATCTTTCATCCAGTCCATCTGGATTTATAACAACTTTCCTCCTGCTATAAGCCTTCTTTTCTATTTTTGTATGGAAGGTCCCAGCCTCTTTTAACTTAGATGAATGAAAAGAAAGTCTGTTGTCTAAAAATGTAGTAGTTTCCTCTGATCAGAAAACTACAGTGAGACAGCAAATTTGGTTATGAATTATCCTCTCCGTAGAAAAAGGCCAATATGTGCTCAGGGAGAAATCACTCTCAGCTAAGTGAAATTTCAATATCATTATATCCCATTTGAAAATGTTCTTTGTACACAAAAAACTGACATAATGGGAAGCAAAATTGTTGGTGGGAAGATGTATCACCTACCAGCATGGACTAGCATCTGAAGTCTATCCCCGTCTTCTCACATTTTTTGTTCCACTAGATTATAAAAACAGACAGTGACCTGCTTGAGAAATAAAGCATCAGGCAGATATTTCCTGCACAAAGACAACTTGTATTTCCCTTTGCACAGAATCTTCTAAGAGGCAGCACCAGTGACTGCAAATCTGACATCATTCTCTGTGTTGACTTTGGGTTACTGAGAATCTTTCCTTTAAGTTCCAACTCAAATACCTTAGTTTTACAGTGAGATCACATGGAAAGAATGGAATTGAATGGCTGGAACACATTGTGGAAGAATGATTTATATTCATTTTGTTACAGCATCATTCCTTATGGAAACAGGAGATGGAGAACCAGTCATTCCAAAAAATTCCACCACTTCTGTGAAGAACATGCCAAAACATGTTTCAGTAAGAGCTGCTAAATTTAAAACAGAAGTTCTATATAAGAATAGATCCAAAGCTTATTATGATTTATGAGACTCTGATATTACAGTTTGGAGCAGATGTCTGTTTGTTGAGTGATACTACAGCATTTTTCTAGTTCTATTTGGCTGTTGGGAAAACTTTGTTAGTCCCTGTTAATCTGTAGTGGGATACCTACCAAACTGTTAACTGGGGAGGGATAGAGAAGATAAGAGGCTCAGTCATCACCTAACAGAAGTGTTCATTCTTTTTTTATTCAAACAACACTTTCTTACAAGAGATCACTAAAGAACAAACTTTGTACTCCAGTTTTAGGCAAGCTGGTGAAACAAAACCAGCTGTGAGGTGCTACGTTAAGAAACAGCATGGGAAGGGACTTCTATGTTTTATAACCCCGAGCACCAGAACTAGTAACACATGATGACTGAACAACTTTCACTGCAGGTAAATTCCTGCTCAACCTGTCCAGAAAGGCTCACAGGATACATGTATAATTTATGGAAGATCAGTATTTAATCAGTCATTAATAATGCTCTAAAATGATCACATCAAAAGACTGAAAATACCAACTCTTTCTAGTAACAATCTTCAATTCAGACGTGAAGTTGCATCACACAAAGCTGGAACTTTTCTTCCCTACTAATATAAGATGGGTGTAGTAACCCAGACTTAAAACTGTCACTGCATATTTGTTACTTTCAAAAGCCCGTGAAGAATTAAAGAAAATATCTGATGCTGCTTTCATCTCACATCATTGCTTAGTTCCTTGTAAACAGTGGAAAAGCTGGTTTTAGCATCTCCTGTTTAATCGAACGAGTTTTAATTTAGAAAGTTGTGTACGGCACTAGAAGCTGCCTGGGCAATGGTTTCAAGATGGATATGTGAGCAAAGGCCACGTATTCTACAGGCTCAGTGTGGCCTCTGCAGCAAATCAGATTTTCAGCTGGATTGACAAAGGAGCCATTCATCCTCCTGAACTCTCAGCCTCAGTGTCTCAGCACACTGCATGCACATGTATACTCTGTCTTGGTGACAAGTAACTAAGACAAAGTGAATTCATGGTTGTAAAATGCTTTCAGTCTTTCTCCTGCTTTCATTTCCTTAAAGATGAAACAAAATTGCAGGTTGTCTGGAGAAAAAAATGAAAAAATTACCTCTTTAGTACACGATTCATCTCTGTGCACATACTCAGCTCACTAGGTACATATTGCTTGTAAACATTTCAGCTCAAATTTTAAGGAAGGTTTACAATTACAGGTAAGTTTTGGACTATTGTGCCACAGAGGTCAGTTTTGTTCAGAAAGAACTGGAAATTAGTCTGCATCATTGTTCCAGGAAGATTCATCCTCAGCCAGTCGCCTTTTAGAAGTTTGTTATAGTGTGTTGTGTAACACTGTGATATTCAATCCAGTGACAGTCTCCAAGTCAAAGACTCTGAAAAACGACTAAACTGCAGAATACATGAAATCCTGCTTAGTTTTAATCCAACTTATTCTTTCAAAATCCTTTAAAAGTGAGGCAGCTCACAGTATCAGCCTGTCATTTGTGACCTGCCCAGCATGGCACTCTTAAACCTAGGAGACAGAACAAGAACACTACATGGATAAAATAATGATTTATTGGAAGCAAATATTCACACAGGGTACAGAGGCAATAATTTAAATAGTTTCCTTTTCAACAAGACAAAGCTACTCTATTACCACATTTATCCAGAAACAGGATTAGATTTAGGAACAATGTAGAATATTTTAAATCCCTGAGAATGATATCCTCTCATTCTTTTACGGGGCACACCCTGCCCCACCCCCTGCAAAGGTGCTGGAAATGAAATTTCCTGCTCAGTTAAGCTTTTAGTGTGTCACCATCCATTCTTTATATCAGCATGAAATTTAAAAATACAAGCAAGCCCAAGTTCTACATCAACCTCATCCACATTCAGTGGCAGGCACACGGTTAAAATTACTTACAGTTTCAAGTTGGTATTCAAGCTGCTTTATAGAAAAGGCTACTGACTCTGAAGATAAAACTTGTTCCCCTAAAATCAGACATGCAAGAAGTCACCTCCTTTTTCTTCTAGCTGGACACAGCTAAGGGTTTTTACTTTTCATACAGAAGTACAGAGCTGTGAATGCAAGGCTTTAGGCTTGATCTTTTTACGTCTGGATTTCAGGAAGCTAAGCATCACAGACTTCCAGCTCCTACTGCACATTTCTAGTAATTTATCTCAGCCCAGGTTTATATCAGGCAGAGAGTTTGAGAATGACAAACTTGGGAAGCAAAAACATTTCCTCCTATGCAATTCAAGTTCCATTAATGAATTTCAGGAGGAAGCCACCCTGCAAGGCAACAAAGGCAGATCCAGGCATAACACATGCAGACAATTTGCAGTCCAAGTTCAGACATATTTTTTATGTTGTCTTTTGTGCAAGGACATAACACATCCATCACAGAACTCCTCTAGTTGGACACCTGATAACCAGCATAAGCAAAGCATGGGGAACAAGGCTAAACTTGAGTACTTTCAAAAGCTGCAACTGATGTTGGTGCCATCTTGTCAGTGGCCAGCTCTTCAGTTGGAGATGGGAAAAAAAATTATAAAACTCAAGGCATAACTCAACTAAAATAAAATTCTTTCCAATATTAGAGGTAGATTTAATCCAGTGTAATGTATAACAGCCACTCCTGTAAGACCAGAGATCTAGGAATGAAACAATTAAGATCAATTTCAAAACCTATGTGCTCTTAGAATAATTAAGGCAAGCTTTTTGTATATCCTTCAAGAAAGCAGGCACACCACTCTGTAAAGAGAAAAGCAGAAAAGTCATTTTTGCATAATGAAATCAATAAAAACTATAAGCAAGATGAGAATTCCCATTATATAGATCAAGGCCTTCAAACAGATACAGTTCTAAGATCTAATATCCAATTGTCTGAGATACAACTCTAAGATCTGGTACGTAGCATCAAACCATTCCTTGAATACTCAGGGAACAAACTGCATTGTTGAAGTTTGCTTGTCTTGAGGCTATTCATATATGCTCTGAAACACAGATTATTTGGGGTTTGTTGTAGAAATTTACCTGCCTGATTGACAAACCAAAGGAATTTGACAGGAATTAAAATAAATTTATTAATTAAGACTATTGTCATGAAAGGGTGCAATAGCAAGACTGTAATTATGGGACTGTGTAAAAGCTAGGAAGGCTGATATATCTGTCTCAGAAAAAATTAATTCTGCCCAACACGTAGAAAATGGGTATGAATGCAGGGAATTTGTTATTTGACACAGATTAGCCAAACATCATTGTCTGTAAGCTTTACTTACCTTGGCAGCCCAGTTGACCAGCCAGGATGGAATTATGCCACCAGGATTATCAAAATAGTACATATAGACTAGAGAGGAGAGAGAAGTTACCAGTGACCTGAGACTTGGCTCTAACACACTGTGACAGAAGCTGTTGGTGTGCACGACTGAAGCACCAACTACAACAGTTCTACTCTAAATTATGCACAAGAAAGTCAACTTGTCCTGAAGTAAAATGTGAAATGAATACACACATTCCCAGTTAACCTCTGGGAAACTGACACAGCCACAATAGTAATTTAGATTATTGCAAACCATTGTTGGCACCCTGTCTTATAAAGTAACATTGTCTTTAAAAGACTAATCTCAGAGAGGAGTCGAGCTCTAGACAAACCCTTTAATCAATACATCTGTAAAACACAATATTTGAATTGTTGCTGAGTTAAGAAAATTGCAGCAGCATCTCCCCAGCTGAACTATCTGGCAGGAAAAGAAGTACAGACTGGGGGTAGGATGGGAGAGCAGAAGGAAGTGGTCAGTAGACTATTCTTGACTACCCAGCCCATCTGGTAAATAAAAAGATTCTTCACAGTAGTGCACTGCACTGAACATTTTCAAAAGTTTCATGCATTTTAAAGTAAACCTTGGCTTAAAATTTCCAGTTCCCCTCTTTGTGTGTTTTGCTAATACATAAATTCCCTGGTTACATGACTTGTCACACATTTTTGACCTCTTACCTTTAGATCCAGCCTTGCCATCACTTTCAATTACCAGGCTTTGTTTATAGCTTTTAACTCTGATAATACCAGGCTTTTCAGGGCACTGAGGAACAGCCACACTTTTTGCTAACACAACCCAGATCTTCCTCCCATCCACATCCATCTCCCGACATTCCCGAATATAGACATACTGCATTGCAAGTTGAGGAGGCACGTCCAAACAATGTCACTTTGAGGGATGAGGAGTTGACAAGTGAATTCCATCACAAACAGCAGCTCCTTCAAGTTATTTCTCATGGCCCTACAGGATTCAATCCTGCAGAGCAGGAATTCAGCTGTGTGAGCTCTAGCTCTGTGTGGGAAGAGGCATCCACACTCCATGCCATATATATTCATGTAACATGAGGACTGCAAGACCTTAGATCAAGTGCAGCAGAGCAATGAAATCAGCTCATTGTTGGGATTTCTGGATGACCAAGTGGCAAAAACTGCAAGAGGAACAAAAGCTTAAAAGGATACATCTCTGTTTGAGAGAGGAAAAGGGTACTTCACTTCCCAGTAGATGACTTTTTCACCATCATATGTCTCCTCATACAGTTCTACGGTTGAAAGAAGAAGACTGTTAGATATTTTTAATTTCTACTGCAACAGAACTATAGATGGCACCAAGAACTGCTCAGATTTCTGACATGAACACATTTTACATGCAACCCTGATGTCAAAATTAATACGTATGTAAAAATTTAGCAGTAAGAGACATTAAGAAGTTCTGTACCAGAATTGTTCAGGAATCAAATATACAAAAATAGGTGACCTGTTTTTCTGTGGTTATTGGATTAAATGGTGGGGGGGGAAAAAAAAAAAAACAAACAAAGAAAAAGCCCCAGAACATAAAAGCAGAAAAAATCTGGGGGAAGCAGATCAAATTCCTTTTCTAACAGCTTGCTCATTCAAAGCCTTTCCATCTCAAAGCTTTTTCCTCACCTGTTATGTTCTGCACAATTGTAAGTCACAAGTGCAATGTGCTTTTTCACCAACACATCATTACCCTTGTAAATAATACTGAGTTAACGTGGAACTAGGATGAGTGCAGCTTTCTAACACCTGAAGACATCTTACATGAGGGATTACTGAATTTTGGGAAAGCTGTCAGGAATTTCACAGCAGTGTAAACACACAACAGCAAATGAAAATCTTGAGCAGCTTATGACCCTTCATTACACCACCTTCAGTCTGCCTGGAAACTCAAATTAGAAGTCAGCAAAACATGAATAAAAGTAACCCAGGCATAGTGCCTAAAACATGTCAGATAGCAGTGTGGCATGAAGGAGAAAAATCAAAATCAAGTTCAAATCAAACCACATACTTGAGTTTGAAAACCCATCTACAGTACAGCTTATTTTCTTCTTTCACAGAGGCAGCAACTGGCACTAAGAGGGCAATGGACCTGATAAGCCACGGGGCTGAGCCAGGGTGAACTCCTGTTGGCTCAGGGCCTGCAGCAAAGAGTAGTGTGATCCAGAAAGATGGTTCACTTAAACAGTCAGAGTGGTCTTTTCTTCCTTTACAGCAGACTTGTGCTTGAGGTGCTCTATATACTCCAGAAGCAGGCTATTGAAAGTGAGGCCAGAATCAACTGATAATCTCACTGATAAGTCAAGAACAGTGCCCCAGATGGGAGATTTTTTTCCTTATGTCACATATTCCAAACCAGGCTTCTGTCAGTATGCCCTGCAGATCAGCTGTCACCCACGGAAACAGCTTCTCCTCTTGTCCAGCTGGAGCAGTACTGGGTGCACCTGGTGTTGTAACAACCCACAACATTTATGCTTTCCACCAGAGGTCACTGGAGCATTGGATTATTCAGTTTACTTTCACTTTTAACCACAGAGATTTCCTTTTTCCAAGGCACCATGACTCTTTTAAAGACCCCAATACAACTGTTATTAGCTTTCTCATTTTTCTGTGTGTCTTTGCAAACACAGGAAAAACACACAACGGGTAAACACATCCCACCTGCACTCACTTCAAAGCAGAATACAGTGCATTTCAATCAATAATCTGACTTCATTTAGCATCACTATAAGAGATCACAAGTCCATTCTATCCATAATAGGCACAGCAGCACTTGCTGCTTCAACAGTCAGTTATTACTGTTAATTTGTTGGGAAGTCTGATCTCAATCAGGAAGGTGTTGCAATCACGAGCAGCAAGTTTCAGTATTGCTCAGGCCCCACCATTTCGCATCATGCCACAGAAGCATGTGGTACCTCAGTCACTACTCTACAGTTTAGTCACAACTTCCCTGCTGAATTGGCAGCTGCAGCACAAACCAGGCCTCAGGATGCCCACATCTTGTGGATATTCAGAAGCATTCAGGAGCAGTTGCCTATTTGGCTAAAAAGGCAGCTGCTTCTGCTCCAGTCAGGGTTTTATTTCAATGCCAGCCTGCAGTTCAGCAGAGAACTCTCCTTTGGACTGCCACCTGCATGGCTGTAAGAGTACCAAGGAATACAAACAGCAACACCAAGAGCAAGAAGGCTCTCAATGGGAGTTTTCTGGGGTTTCTTCCTAAATGTGGAAGAAAAAGCCCAGGCTTAACTGGGGTTACACTTAAAACATTGGCTAGCACTATTTCATCATATGTACAGTCCTAAAAAATGGGTGGGCTTGTGTCAATTTTTAAGCTGGAAGGAAAACAGTATGTTATATTTATGCCCCTTTAAGAGTTAATTTCTGTGAAATGCTGGACTTACAGCACCAGCACAAGTATAAATTAACAGATGAACAAACCATGGTCAGCAAGGATATAAATGTCAGCTCTGAAACATTATCTAGTTTTTAGTTTAAGGGTGTAGCTTCCCCCAGCGGCTTCCTTTCTTTTCTCTATGAAGGAATTAAAAAAAAAAAAAAGAAGTGTTTATTTAAGAAGGATTCATTTCTCCTAAATGCACTTAAAGACTACTGAAGTAACTCAACAGAATATTTTTATATCCAATACAAGAATGCTGAGTCCCACTCTGGTCTTTGTTTCATTAATGGCAAAATGGCTTTTGCTACAAGAAAGGTACCGACCATTTCGACAATTAACACTTCTTAATGAAGAAGACTCCTTAAATTTGACCAAGTACTGATATGAGTTAAATCTACAGCCCTCTGTATCAATACAGCCACAGGCATTATCAGCAATCATTCACCGTGGAGCTGTCCTAAACCTAACAAGCACAACATTTAACAAGTCTTTGGTTTTTAACACTGCTCTTTGTTCAGCAAAACACTTTAACCACTCTTCAGTTTTACACTGCAAGCACAGGCTTAAAAAGGAAAGGCTCCCCATCTTTAAAATAACTGGATTACTGTATGTCCACATCAGCTGAATCTTTACCTTGTTACTGCTGAGTTAAGATGTTTTAACAACATATGGATATCTCGCTTCAATGCCCTTTTTCAAAGACAACATTAAATAAACTTAACTAAATTAGTTATTCCTTTCTCTGTAAAAATCTGAAGTTACCAAGTATTCTCTCGATACACCAATTTCTGACTGTAACAGGCACCAAGAACAACCAATGCTTTCAGGGAAAGATGTTCCATCATGCATCAAACTGGGAAGCCTGAGGAAAAATTTTCACACTGAGAACAATCAGCCTTTGTAATAACCTACCCAGGGAGAAAAAGTGGACACTTTTAAGACTCAGCTGAACAGGGTGCTAGGCCATCTTGTCTTGACTGTGCTCTTGCCAAGGAAGTTCGGACCAGATGACCCCAAAAGTCCCTTCCAACCTGCTATTATTCTAAGATGCACTGCTCCACAGCCATATGCAAAGATGCACAAAAGGTACCACTTCCATTTCCCCCCAAGACATCTACTAAAATTTAACCTAAGCATAACAACTGGAAGTTACAAGGTTATGCTCCAGTATAACCACTGATGCCAATCATGTGCTTTAATCAACATGGAAATAATTCACTCTGGGGGAAAGATAAATGCTGTTGAGACATTAGTTGTTCCATATCAGTGTTTACTTGTATGTTTGCAGAGTGCAACCTTATCCCAAAAGACACTTAAGACTGACCCAAAGTCTTTGGAGGCAGTAACTTCAAAAATACCTTTGAGTAAAGTTTTAGGGGGGAACAATCAATGTGGACTCAAGCTTGCTTTTACACTGCCTAGATGAGCTTACCTTTAACATACTGATCCCACTTTTTTCTGAAATCCAAGTCCATGTAGACATCTGCACACAATTTTGGGGGACAGTCAGCAAGACCACCAAAGATTTTATATTCATAAAGTCCTGACTGCTGTGGAAACAGAGTGAGGAGAGGAAAAGTCACACAGGAAAGGGAAGTACTCTGCATCAGGGAGAACAGCTGAAGGAAGTTAGGTGGGGCACAAACTACAAATATGCTCAAGAGCTGTGAAAGCAAGTATTCAAAAAACAATGCAAGATTCAGTCTTTAACCTCTCGACTTTTTGATCTATACATGAAAGTTTAAATCCAGCCGGGCTGACCTGCCCTGCACAATGGTTGCTCCTTCCCTTACACCAGTACCATTTTACTTCATCAGGACTTCCAGAGGGAGCATGTTTCTTCACAAACACAGTGCCCTTTTCATCTCCAGTGGTCAGTGTGGACTAAATCCTGCCCACACTGAAGTTTACCAAAAGCATTAAATTCTTGTAGCAAGTTAATTATGCTTACACATCAGGCTGGGATACAAGAATGCTCTACAATGTCCATGCTTATATACAATGCATTCCTAGATCTGCCTTGAATATTTATGAGCTATTTTCTTTCAGAAAGCTGAATGCACCGAAGGGGTGGGGTGCAGGATATGTCCTGTTTTAATGTTACTTTCAACATATGGTAACTCCATCTGTGCCTACAGAGCAATGTTTGTACCATTATTAGTACCAGTTCAGGACTAATTAAAACAATGAGAGTATTTCAAATACACAGCGTAGAAATCAAATTAAAGCATTCCCAAGAAAAGAAGAGAAGGATTATACAACATTCTGTTAGTGAATAGATGGATTTTCTTCTTTTGCTTGCCTTCGCAAATCAACTCTATAAGATGATGATTTGGAGTGCCAGAAAATAATAATGTAAACAAGAAGGTTAAGCTACTCATCTTCACTGGGGCTTCACTGATGCACCAATCACCAGCTTCAAAATTGAACTATTCAGCACCTGTGTAACCCCATGCACTCATCATCTTTTTAAGAGGCATCACCATTTTAATTCTCACAAGAGAAACAACAATTCACAGTAAGAAAGTTAAAACAAGAGTGAAATGTTTCAGTTTTTCTGAGGCCTGTCATCACGAGAGCCAATCAGCTTGGCTGGTGTACAGCACTGAGCAGGAAGGCCCAGATCTATTTCTGCAGCCTGCAGAGAAGGTGGAAAGACAAGGCAAAAAGAGAAGACAACAGGAAAAATAATTGCTGCTTTCAGCTTCCTGGACTTCTGTTTCTACAGTGGAGTTGCAGTTCAATAAGTGCTAAAAGCAAATTTTTCCAGTAACAACTTAAAACTAAGGCCCTCATTCTAGACATCGTTCATCTTCTCTTGTAGCAATCTGAAGCAATTGAAAGAGAAAACAGGAAATTTATTTCCCAGGAGAATCAGAAAATTGGACTTGAAAAGGTCCCTTGCATCCTGTGTAGTCTGTCCATCCAGCCTAAACTAGGGGCATCGTATACTACATAAAAAAAGACAGACACCTGTAAATTAATAGTCCTTTTAGCCCTACAGTATAAAACCGTAAGAGGATGAGGAGGAGAAGCCTGAGCTCCTTTCCATCTCACCAGCTGCCATTCATACAACAGCAGCACAGCCACTGCAGTAAGCCAGGGTTTCCCTGGTCCCATCTGCCTGACTAAATCCAGCCTCCAGCTTCCCAAAGTTCCTTCACTCAGTGCATGATGCATTTACAGGTCTGGGTTGAACTCTGATCTTAAAGCCCCTACTTCACCCAGCCCAGCCCCCCGTACTCCCTGCACACAGTAATTCCTGCACGGATACCTGGCAGGCACCCCAGCCTCGCCTGTGCTGTGTGCGCCCATTGATAAGCTCGTCTTGCCATTGCCAGTCACCACATCCACATTGTAAACAGGGGCTGTTTATCACTGAAAATATTTCCAAGGGCTATGAAGAGATGTTTTTTTAAAGAGGCTTTCCCCACCCCACTGTGCCTTTAGCACAGTCCTGTACACTTGCTCGTTTTTTCTGACATTACCGTGTCTGAAACGATTTCTCAGAATACAAACACGAAATTGTCATGCAAGGAACAGCATGAAGTTCAGTAAAGAGTTGAGAGGAAACTATGATCAGTCAGTTAAAGAAATAGGGTATTTATATATATATTTATATATGGATCTAGAAGTCAGTACTGAATCATAAATCTGAATCAGAATGAAAACACTGTCAATCACAAGTCAGTTCCTAAACTACTGAAGTTCTTTCAAGAATTAGTCCCCCCAAAAGGGGAGAACATTTCATTCCAACCCTTTCTGAACTGCCTCCTGATTTTAGAGGGCGAACGGTGGAAAATCAGTGTGAAGGGAGTTCTGGAGAGAGGCAGGAAGCGGGGAGGACTCTGGAGACCGGGATGCTGTGACACGGCGGGGCTCGGGAGCCGATGTTTGGGGACACAGCCGCAAACCCCTCCGAGGGGGCTCGGGAGGGAGGCACATCCAACACCCCGTCAGGCTGAGAGCCCCTTCCCCCGGGAATTCCCCCACCCGGCCGTTCACCAGCTCGCTTCCCCGGTCGCTAGGGCCCAGCAGCTTTCCCATCAGCAGTTAATGGCATTACCCACAAAGCTGCTTTCCGGGAGCCTGCAGAAACCGAGCCCGGGCCTGCGCGGGGAACCGGCGGCTGCGGGCGGGGTCGTGCCGGCCCCGCATCCCCGTCACCACCGCCCCCCATCCCCGTCACCACCGGCCTCCGCCGCCCCGGGCCGCGCTGCCGGTGCCCGCCCACCTCGTGGAGCAGNCCGCCCGGCCCCCGCCGCGCCCCGCCGAGCCTGCCCGGCCTCGGGGCTCACTGCGGGTCCACGGGGCATCCCTGCCCTGCAGGTGCGCTCCGTGCACTCTCGGGTTAGGCAGGGTCTCGGTGCTGGTGCCTTTAAATGCGTGTGACATTAGCCTGGTGCCCGAACGGAGAACCATCCGTTGGTGTGATGGTCAAGGGCTTCCCTTTGGGGTCTTCCCCAAGGACAAAGACTGAACACTATGGGCACATGTATTTTTGTGTATTTTTGTTTATCTTCACATTTTTAAAGGCAGTTTTCCTCATGGACTGCACATACTGAGAGTATTCTATAAAGAGCCCGTAAGTGCTGTACAGCTGCGTGGCAGGTGAATGTGACCCTGGCACAGCCCACCCAGGCCCGGCCAGCCCGGCCAAGAGCGGGGACAGCAGGCTCTGTCCCATGGCAGACCGGGCTGTACTGAGGTGGACAGGATGGGAGGGAACAGAAAACTTCCACTGGGATGAGCTCCTGGGCAGGAGGAATCCAGTGACAGTGACGCACTTTGCATCTTGCTCAGGCTCTGCAGTGACATCTATCACACACAGCCAAAGCATTAAGGCCTTCAAAATGTAACTTAAGGCAGGTTTTCTCCTAGAAATTGTAAATCTGTTTTTGTAACAGCTTTAGTCTTCTAATTCCTGTGAGATTTTCCTGCTGAACACTGTGAATAAAACACAAGCAGCTCTGAGTGGTGGGGACGTAATCAAACCTACTGTATTTGGTGGTAACCTCTGTGCAAGGCTGGAATAACGTCGTGTTTTCTAGCATTCCTGCCAAGTGGCTGAGCTCTTTGACAAAGAGTTCACTTATGTCAGCTGTCCTTTCCAGTTCCACTCAATTGGTTTGCAAACAGAGCATGAGGATTTCTGGCTGACTGCTTTGGACATACAGGCTGACCATCATCCTTGCACACTCCAGAAAACTTTTGGAGAGAGCGTTTTGGCAGAAGGCAAGATTGTATCTCACTGACATCCTCCCAGTACGTAAATTTGATGCCAGAACTTGACCTGTACCATCTTTATAAAATAATGTCAGTAATGATAAGAAATATCTCCTCATACCTTACCTGCTCTCACCTCCCCACTGAGACTGCTAGGCAAACATTTCAGTACTTTTTTTTGTAATTATCTTACGTGTGTCATTATTATTATTACTAATATTTATACAATAGATATAAATATTTTTGCTTAATTTTGTTCTTTCTGAATTAAAATGGCATGTTTTCAGTCAGCCCAGTTGGTTCTCCAAATATCACGGCAATGCATTTCTTATGGCTGACCCCTTATGAGTGAATTCTTGGCTAAGTTGCCTGAGTGGATCTGTGCTGCCCACCCAGCTGTGAAGCTGGTCTTTAAAATAGAGTATGAGGCAATGTCCTGAAGGTGAGACTCATTTAGTTTTTCACGCAGAAATAGTTCTTCACTTTTGCAAAGCTTTTATCAGGTGGCAGTCTCACTGTTAAGTCCCATTCGTTCTCTGAAACAGGGCTCAGTGAAACTGAAAGAGCTTGTGGCTCCCGTTTGCAGAGGTGACTTTGACCCCGTATGAAAAAGGCGGAGTCGTGAGTCAGGAACTGATCTTTAGCATGCAGCAAGGACACGTGCCTGTGAGATTACATGACCCCTTTGTTTGTGCAAAAGGACTGTCGTGATCACAGCTCCGTGTTGCCTATTATTTTAGGGTAAATGTTTTGCATTATATGGTTGTCTACATGGCATCAGTAAGTTGGCTTCAGCTGCCTGGCCACTCCCTCTTTCCCCAGCACTTTCATGGAAAAAGAGATTTATCTCAAAAGGCCACTCTAGGGACAAAAGCTTTCAAAAAAGGCATTACTATGTGACCTTTTTTCTTGGTAAATAAGGAGTGGTGATTATTAAGAAAGCACAAGCTGTTCTGAAAAGAGAGTTTATTTTCTACTTTCTTGTATGTTTACGTAAGTGTTATTATTTATCACTTGTATGTTCATGTATTGCCCTTAGCTTGGGGATAGAAGCTGAAGTTTGAACCCAATTCCCTTAGAATGTGCATTACTGGGTACTGGCTGTAGGCTGGGATGAGCTCAGGACTGATTTTCTACTGCTCTGCCCCAGCCCTGTGGGACAGCAACTGGTCCAGGGCAGCTGGGTCTGGGAATACAAACCCAAAGGCAGCCTGGATACACCAAAATCCAGTCTCACACATGGATCAGGGACCTAAATACCCTCTGAATGAAAATAGTTTCAAAAGTGCCCATACTTGATCCACATACTCACTGAATCCCAGGCTTCAGGCTAGTTACCCTGTAGTGTAGTAGTTAGGATACCTCATTTTCAGCTAGGATTTCTGGTATGGGAAGGTTTAGATTTTATCCCTGGTGGTGTTTAAGGACAGTTTGGGCTGGGCTCTGAGCACCTGGTCTAGTGGAAGGTGTCCCTGCCCGTGGCAAGGGGTTGGAATGAGATGGGATGGTCTTTAAGGATCCTTCCAACTCAAACCATTTTGTGATTTTATGATTCTATTTAGCTGCTGCTGCTCTGAGTGGGAAATGATACCTCAAGGCAACTTGCTGATCTGGGCTATCAGTGACATTAATATACCTAAATCTCCCACCTGTTTTTTAGAATGGAAATAATCTATATGAATTTCCCCCTAACACCTAACCTTTCTGTTACTGAAGTCAATGCTGAGTAATCCAATTAATTTTGTGGTGTGGAACAAAACCAGGAAACTGGACAACTCCTGCATCAGAAAATTGCATGTGGCCAAAAGTGAAAACAGCAGTGAATACTAGATTGGTGTTTACAGGCCCCAGGTGATTTTCAGTGTTTGTTTTGGATATGGGTGTCCATATGTGGGAGAATGCTCCCAGCTATATTGTGTTTTCCTCTATCTGTCTCTGTGTGGCACTGGTGCACTTTGAGAAATTCTTGAAGATGAACTAAAGATGTGGGATTTTGATGGATTCAACTGCTGTGCAGCCATTTATATATTACTGTAATTCCATTTTACTCAGTGCATTCCAAAAATTTGCAAAACTGCTGGATAGTCCTGCCCCACCATTTATACAATATATACATTTGTATTTCTACTATACACAGCCAAAGCAATTATAAGCTTCTGCTGCTGTTGCTTTATTGACTACATAATGTAAAAGCCTTTCTCACAAATTGTTTCATAACTTTTGCAGTTTGCAAGAATAAAATTCTTCATGCAGAAAGCTGAGAAGTAACAACAGCACCTCCCATCACAGCCATGTATGTGGAAGGCAGTCTATATTCTCCTCTCTTGAATGAGTCAAAGGGAAATCTGTTTTTCAGCATTTTTAGAATACACAGAAAATATAGCCTGTCTGCTACATCAAAACCTTTATATATTTTATATATATAATATATTTTTTATTCCTAAATATTTAGGCAGGGAGGGTGATTTTTGCAAAGAACTAGCACAAGACATACATTGCTTAAGCTGTCAATGTCTCAAGTAACCATTAAATACTAGTTTATAATGGCCTTCTTCATAGAGTTGAATTTAACCCCAAAATATGATTCTTTCTGTACTGAATATCTAGTTTCAACAGTTCCACCCAAATAGGAGAGGATTCAGAGAGTAACTAGAGTTCTGCTGTTTTTCTGCTTTCTGATGATATTTTTCACCTTTGGTAAATAGTTTATGATGCTGGACTCCTGGTGTCAGAACCTATCTCTTTCATTTGGCCATGTTTAATTTGATTTATACCTTTTAGCCACAGTTTTTCTGGAAAGTAACACACTTCCAGTGCAAATAAACTGGAGATACAGAGGTGTGACCTATTTACCTGGCCTTGAGGAAAGAGGGGTAATTTTAAACTCCACAGTAGGAAAGAAGGGATATCACCATTACCTGCATGACCTAAAATTACTCATTCAAAAGACAGCCTATTTAGATCTTGACTTGGTTTGGTAAATGGTTGTCACTACCACACCATCTGCTTTCTTAACTTGTTTACATGGATGTAGAAATATTTTTAAATACTTCCCTTAGCAGGTGATGCTGAAGCAGATGATATATATGAAAAGCTCTCTTTTGTGGGAGCAGTAAGAACTGGTCTTACTGCAATAATCTTTTTTTTTTCTGTTTTAACTATCCTTTTGGTAACACATTTGACTTACTATAAATTTCACAGAAGTCCTCTATTATGTGGGAGAAAAGCTGTGTGTTTTAACCCTGTGCAGTATTTTAGATAGATTTTAGTGTGTAAATTTAGTCCTAAGTCCTACAGTCCTTCACTGTAGTGAAGTAGGATAAAGGAAGACTCATCAGACAGGAAGCAGTTCAGCCATTGGCCCATGTAGTTTTGTTTAAAACTTATAATTTTCTTTCTGCTGTTGGAGAGTCAGTAACAACTGGATGAAATGCTCCATGTTTATTAGCCCATTTGCAGAGGGAACAGTGTATGCTCTTTGTACCCTACCTACTGAGAAGGGAAGCAAATGAAATGAAAATGTTTCTTGACACTATCCACTAGCAAGTCACTTTTTCAGCTTTTTGTCTGCATTTCCCTTCATGTCTTTGAGCTCTGTAAATTCTTTTGGTACTTGATGCAGGTGGAAAACCAAGAAAAGAGATCATTCCAGTTTTGAACTTAAATCTCAGCTGAATCTGCTGCATTCTACTGCAATAGTCTCTAACAAAAATCCTGACTATGGTGAAATTACAGTGCCTAGAGTTTGCTTCCAGGCTTCCCCCAACTTGGCCAGAAAGCTGCCACGGTGGCCAGAGATTCAGAGGTTCTGTAACCAGCTTATGCAAGGTTGAGGAATTGGCTTCTGGTGGTGTGATGCATCCCTCTGCTAATTAAAAGCACATGTCCACATAAGGAATTCTTCAAGTGGGAACTTCATGTAATTATGAAAGCAGTAGGAGATAAGAATAATTGTTTTCAGTTCCAGATATCCTGTCTTCTTCAGCACTGCAGGAAGATCAAGTGAAAGTCGAGGAGGGCAATAACAAAGTTCACATGCACAGCAGGATAACTGATGTTGACCAAAGTACTAGTAGGATCTAATGGAGTTCAAAGAAAATTCCTTTCCATATTCCCAGCCACCAAAGAAGTTTCTCACAGTCAATATAAGCACATCCATTTCATGAGCCTGATTGCCCACAGAGGGACTGGTTTGCACAGCAGTCAACCAGCTGGGCTGAACTCCCCTGTGCTGTCAACTGTGTTAATGAGAGGGGGGCTACAGCATTTCATGTGGAATCATTTGCTTCTCTGGCTTGACTGGCTTTGGACTCCTTTTGGACTTTCTCTTCACCACAAAACACATACACTGCATGGCAAGGTAAGGACAATTTATAATATATTAAACATGTTGAAAGAGCAATTTCTCAAAGTTTCATTAAATGCAGTAAACAGACGTGTTGTATCTGTGTGTGGGCTTAGGGATAAAATAAAAGGAAAATTCAGTGCAGGGTTAGGAAAAAGGCAAGAAAAACTAATTGAATAGGGAGCCCACAATGGCTGTACTTTGCCAGATTAGTGAGTCACTGTTTGCTGTGCTCTTAAGGCCCAGGAGACTGTTAGACACTCAAAGGAAGCCATAAAGTATTGCAAGTGTGTTTCAGTCGGCAGAGCAACAGCATTGCTCAATTTAGGAGTAAAGCTGCTCTCTCTGTAGGCGCCGTGGGTTCCAGAATCACACAGGCTTCTTGCTTATCAGCCCAGCTTTGGGGCTGCACTTCCTTCCACGCAGCTGTGTTCAGGCCCCAGGGAGGAGATTTTGTCCTTTAGGGCAGGTCCTGAAGGGGAGCTATGTATCACTGAAGCCTGGCAGTCCAAAACTGTGAACCTGTAACCCCTCACTGCAGCTGTTGCTCAGCCCTGAAGTTTCCTCAGCTGTTTGCGCTGAATTTCTACAGGTGCCAAACGTGCTGCTCCGGGTATGTCTGGTCCTTCTTTCCTTACATCCTTGGAGAGCCATGCTCAGAACACAGCAGGACCTTAAAAGGCATAGGTAGTCAGTCATCCCTTTTTTTTTAAAGGCCAGAGGGCTGGTGCTCAAGTTGTATTCAACCCTTCAGTGCCTGAGTGCTGCAAACCCACCCTTCTAGGGGAGAGCCCACTGGTCTCTCAGCACTAGAGGAGATGTTCCCATCACTTTTCATTGCAGCTTTTATGCTTCACAGCAAGAAATAAGAAATGCATGAGGTCTAGGAGAGCGTGTGCCTATTGTTAAAACATTTATTTGTACAGAAACATGAATTCTAAGCCCAGCTTCAGTTCTTGTTTATGTGTATTAGAATAGTTCCTAAAAAAATCAGTTTCATGAGATATCTTATGTAAAACTTTCAGTATTTTATGTAATGCTTTCAGTACTGAAATTGCTGAAAAATAAGAACGTACTAGTGGAGCTGTGGATGGTGTAAGCCTGGGAGGGAGGTTCTATGTCAACACAGGATCAAATACTAGACTGGAAGGACTAGAGAGGAATTGATGGAATAGAAATGGGGTGAAATTTAGGTCATGCACACATGTGCTAACAGCAAGAATTTCTGATATAAAGTGTAAAATGAAACTGGTACTGGAGAAAAATCCAGACACCCTGAACAATCAGAAGAAAATTATGAAATGTTAGTATTTCTAGTAAGCCAGGAAAATACTTGCACTTCCATGCAGGAAGTTGGTAAGACATCTGAAAAAATGATTGAAAATAAGCCTGAAAGAGTTTAATTTCTCCCTCTTAGGGCATTAGAGAGTTAATTGCCAAAAAAAAAGAATAGCTGCTTCAGCCAAAGGCTTACTTGTCCATGTATATTGTCTATGAATCCATGCAGCTAGAAACAAGGTTCCTAGATATCAACAGAACAAGGCTTGTGGTATCCAGCAGAAGGAGTGGGAAACCTGGGGTTTTTTTTTGTGGTGGAACTTGTCAAGTCAAATAAAGACATTACTGACACAGCTGCCTGCATTGGGAAGGACCAGACAATGGTCCAAGACCTCCTGCCTAATGAAGTTCCCCTCAGATTCAGTTTGTTTGTCATTTCTGCTCAAATGCTGATGTATTTGAAGGGAGCACCAGCAAGTGGGGAAACAAACTGACAGTTTCTTGCATAAAGCTGTGGAGCTTTTCCAGAACCTGGTTGATTTGTCTGGAGGAGATGAACCCTTGGCAGGGTCTCCATCACTGGGCAGTTTTAACAATACACAGGGTGAAATCCTGGCCCCTGAGAAGTTGATGGAAGTTTTGCCATTAATTTCTCTGAGGCCAGGATTTCACCCTGGAAAGTGAATAAAAAGTACATGCATGCTTTCAGAGACAGAGTGGCTGATTAAATACATCTGGTGCACTGCTCTTTTATCAACCATTGATAAAATAGCATCTTTTAAATATAAACTCTCAGTGAGCTTAACTGCAAAATTCAAACATGTTCTTTTACAAGACTTAAAAGCATAATTTGTCTGCTTTTTGTCTGAAATAACAGAAATCATGGTAAAAAAACCCCACACACCCACACCCACTCACTGCAAACCCCTGTAGTATTTGATGTGATGCAGAAATGAGCAATTAAAACTTAGAAAAGCCAGTTAAAATATTTCTAAACCATACATAAAACTTTATCTTCTAAGAATGCCATCCAAAGCTATATTCCTCCTCCTTTAATTTATGAGCAGTTGAGCTAGGGGTTCCTCTGGGTTTCGGCACGGCCACGTGTGATGCGCCAGAGGGCTCAGGACAGGCGGTGACCCCCATCCGCACTGCTGCAGCCGGGACGTGGCTGAACGCTCGGCTCGGGGCTGGGTGCGCAGGAGGGCAGAAAGGGCTGCAGGAGGGCAGAGGGGATGCNCGTCCCGCTGCCGCCCCGCCCGCCGCTGCTCCCGTCGCTGAATTTGCTCTGGTCCCTTAATTGTTTCTCTCTCACGGAGAACTTTGTTTACAGTCCCTTGTGCGGCGAGCTGCATCCCCTCTTATGCTGGCTGCGGGCTGGTGGCCGCCGCAGTCCCGCCCGGCGGCCGGGAGGTAAGGCACGGCTCGGCTTCGCTAGGCACGGCTCGCTATGGCACGCTAGCCCATGCTGTGGCACACTAGCCCGTGCTATGGCACACTAGCCCATGCTATGGCACGCTAGCCCAGCCTATGGCGTGGACTGGCACGGCTCAGCTCGCTGGCAGCCCCGGACCCGCACGCCCCGCGGCCGCGCTCCCGTTGCCCGCGGGGCTCCGGCTCCCGGTGCCCGGCTCTCCGGCGGGGCCGGGGCTGCTCGGGCACGCCAGGGACCCGCTGCTCCCTCCGTTCCGGATCTGGGCTCTCCCCGGTGAGCGGTGGCGGGGGCTCGGCAGTCGGAGCTGCTGCTCGGGTGCAGGTCCGGGTGTCCCGCGGAGCGCTGCCTCTCCGGTGCTGGGAGGCTGTACGTGCGCAGGGCTTGCCCCGGCTGCTCGCCTCTCTGCTCTCCTGGGGAGGTGCTCGGGGACAGGCGTGTCGCGGAGGGGTTTACCCCAGGTGTGTGTGTGGCGTGTAGCAGGCGCGTTTGAAAGTTTTGCAGTTGGCACATAACAGAGTTGGTTTGTGGAGGGGTTGGGTTGGCTGCCATCCTATCCCCCGGCTATGCCGGGAAAACGAAAAAAGGTGCGAGATTTTAAATCTGTTCGTGATTTTACGTAAAAACTTGGTGAGAGAAACTTACTGCATCCTGAGGCAGCTGATATGGAGGTAATGTGTTCTTCTCCTGCCTCTGTAGCTCAGGGCATGGTCCTGGAGTCTTGTAAGTACAAATTCTGGTTGTGTATCTCCAGGAGTGTTCACCTGGGGCAGAGCTGCAGGATTGTCTTGAGGATTACTGTAGCCTGTTGAATTCTGAATGAACTCAGGCTCTCCTCTTGGGAAAGAAGAACTCCTCTAGGCTATTTTCCATAGTTACTCTAATGCGTAGCCATAGTGTGAAGTGTGAGCATAATGATTTATTGGGATTTTACATAAGTAAAAAAGGGTGTCTGAAGCATTGTGCAAGATAGAGAGAATCTGGCCCAGAGCCTGAAGGTGGAAAACTCAAACATTTCCCAGCAGTTCTGAGTAAAATGTGAAAAAGGGAAAGGGTTGTAGTGGCTCTTTGCCCTTGCACAGAGATATTCTGTATGTGGGAAGCCTCCTGAGACAGCACCACATTGAAATGATTCCGAGGTAAAACACTGGAAGCTTCATGTAGAGATTTCATGTGTTTCTGCTTCTCAGTTTTGTGGTGAGGGAGGGAAGGAGACAAGAAGAAATTTAATCTGTAAGAAGTTGCTGTGTCAGGATTTTTGATAAAGACATTAATTTAAAAGAGAAACACCTAAACTGTGTAGCTGGAGATAAATACAAATAAAAAACTGACAGGGCATTTAATCTTTTCCAAGCAAGATGCTGGCAGAGTGGCTTAGGGGGCACAATTGAGCTGGGAAGAGCTTTTCAAACAAATGTAACCTTGCTGTAATCCAAGTGGAAGTTGACTGCAAGCACATTTCAGAGGTCAGTGTTTGTTTTAATGAAATCTAGAGTATTTATCCGGAGTGAGGATTTTTTCTGCATTTCCCTCCAAACTTTCCAAAAAGTTAAGCTAATTGCTAGGTCGTGTGGAAAAGAATATAGTCAAGGAGATAAACAAGTAGACTTCCTTATTATTAGCTAACTTCAATAATCAGCTAAATATACTTTGGCTGTGTCCCAGGCTTACTCCAAGGATCTTCTGGAGAACAGCAGCAGTCTGTACCTGTAAATGTTTGTGTTTGTGAAATGTTATTAAGGTCTAAATAACTTAAAACCAGAAAAACCCTCGAAGTTTATCATTATACAAACTTACTCTGATGAATTTACTCTTATCCCCACTTTGAACTCCTGCTTCCCTGTTGAAATGATCTTCCATGATCACGCTCTTCTAGAAAGGGAATGTCAAATAAGATTAGCAACATAAATCTCTGCTGCTTCATGAGTTTTACCCAGCTGCCTGGTGATTTCACAGCTGTTTCTGCAGTTGATAACAATTTCCATCGCTCTGCTTTCTGCAGAGTCCTCACTGCCCTGCTGCAGTGTCCGTCTCATCCCTCTTGGAGTTACAAATCTTGTTTTTAAAAATCCAGTAACAGAAATGAACAACAGTAAATATAATGGACTTACATTTACTACAGAGAGTTCCTGGACTCCGTTAGTCTGCTTTTTTTTATTCTGAGAAGAGTATTTGGGATTATATTACTTAGGTTTTCTTATAGTGGAATAGTTTTAAAATGTTTTTTTAGTGGTAAGTGTGTCATCACAGTCAGTTCACAGTTAGGAAATGTGAGGAACAGGGAGATGGAGTGATTTGCTCAAGGAAAGTGGACACATAGAACAGACAAACCCCATATATTCTGAATCATTATTCCCATAGGTGAAGTGAGCAATAGAAATTAAGTTCAATGAGACTTTTATCTACAGAATTTCTTGTGCAGTGCTTTTTCCTGCCTGGCTCTTTCTGGGGGACTTGACTGGGTTATGATACTCACTACTGGGATATCACATAATCAAAGGAAAATGTTACACAGGGCCAGAAATGGGTGGCTGCTTCCAAGAAAAGAAGCGACTAGGAGAGCCAGAGGAAGAACATCTTCTGCTTTGGTTAGGTTAGGAGCAGGAGTCAGCACACAGCAGGAGCTTTTCCACTCATGACTTTTATTCTTAAGAAGCTGGTAAATATCCAACAACTTTCCTTGTAGGAAACTTCCATGCTAGAATATTGTCACCTCCAGTTCATCATTCAGCAACATCAGACACTTCAAAGCCTTGAGCAGCTCTTTCTGCCTTGAATTGTCATACAAGACATCTTCAGCCACTCTTCCTCTGCTTTCTGAGCCAAGGACCTGTTACCATGGATTTCTCACGGATCTGGTAGGTGCACATGTTGATGAATTTCATGTCTTTTTGATAAATCTCAACTTAACACTTATTAGTGGCTAAAAAATTTCCTCTCCCCTTTATCCAGGGTTAGCCACAGATTGCCCCAGAAGCACATTCTTCCTCCAACTCAAAGCAGCTCCTTAAGATAGAACTTGTGGTATGATTAGTGAGAGGATGCTGGTGTTGCTGGGTATCTTTGCCTAAATTTCTTACCCTGAAACTTGAACCAAATCACCTGTTGGAGCAAGTCAGAAGTGACTTTACTGGCAATGAGGATCCAGTGCCCTTTTTTCTAGGGCTGAATACCTTTGCTCACACTTCAAAATAGGTTCTGTTGTTTATTTAATTTAATAGTATTTCAATAGAGAGTTGTTTATTTTTTATATGTATGCCTGCCTTCTTGCATCTTATTCCAGACAAAAACTGTGTTTCTCAGAAACAGGTATTTTGCCATTGACATAATTATTTGAGATTAGAATTATTTTTTTATTCCTGTTAGATTTGACTGTATAAATATATCTTCTTTCTTCATAGATCCCTGTACAAGAGGTCTAGGAGATTTTAATGCTCACTGCAGATGTATCTGAAGCAGAGGGACAAGGCCTTTAGAGACAGGAATAAATACGTTTTGATTGAAGGTTAAATTTTTTCAGAATAATAATGCTTATTATGGGCTTTTTCAAGTTATTGGGAAATTTCCCTATTTCACTGACTGTTAGAGTACTTGGATTTTTGAATAGTTACTACAGTGTATTTGAGCCAACACACCCTTTATATGCAAAATACTTAATTTTTTTCTCCCTCAAATATAATAATAAAATGTTATAGTAATTGAATATGGCTGATGGTAAGATCAAAAAAGTGACATTTGGGGACCACATTCTTATGTTGTGCTGAACTTCTGTAATGTTTTATGGATAAGTAATGCAGCAACATAATGGCACCAGTGTAAGTCTCACTGCTATGTCAATCATTATTGAAAATGCAGAACTGGGGCTCAGTTCCATGTAGGAACAGATCAGTGGCACTCAAGAGCAAACCTATGGCTTTCCTGAGCTCTTTCTTTCTGATTTAAAAGACATTTAATCATGCATTATGATTTAAAGAACAAAGCTACTGAACCTAGGAGAATTCATGATATCTAAGGTGTCAGCAGAGATATATTTGCTGTGTCTGATAAGCACTGAAGAAATCCCTTTCCTGCCCTTGGAGATACCAAGTATTCTCACAGAAACAGGCAGAATCATTGAATTTTCATGGCTGGGAGGGACCTCTGGAGGTCATTTGGTCCAACCCCCCTATTGCTCAGCAGGGTCACCTGGACAATGCTGCTCAGGACTGTGCAGATGGATTTTGAGTGTCTTCAAGGGCAGAGACTCCAAAACCTCNGCGCTGCCCCGGCCCCGTGTGTGTGACCTGCCGCAGGCAGGGCGCGATGCGGAGCCTCTCCTCGTGCGTATCCCCACCGTGCGCATCCCTGTGCCGGGGTGTGGGCAGCGGGGGGCGGAGGGAGGAGGCTCGGCCCCGTGCCCGGCCCAGCCCGGCGCTNGGTTCCAGTGCTCAGTTCCCCTCACAGTACATCATTTTTCCTGAGGATCAGTGTGTTTCAGTGTGTGCCTGCTGTCTGCTGCCTCTGCGTGTGCTTGGGTGTGTCGTGTGTGCTCAGCAGGGACAAGGCTCAGCCCAGGGGCAGCTCTGCAGGGCAGATACAGCAGGGAGCTGAGCACTTTTCCCTAGAGCAGTAGAACAAAAGCTTTGGCAAACCAGATCTGAGCTTTCCTTCTCTCTTGAGGGTTCAAGGAGACCTTGCATACAAACTCTCTGACTACAGCCAGCATTTAGGCTGTTTGTGCCCGTGGGTTTTTTTTAAAGAGTGAAATCCTCTTTCTTGTATCCCAGAGTCAGTTACAGGAGGTACTGAGGTATAAAATCAAGGGCTTTCCACAATGAACGAATATATCTTAGCAACAAGGGTGGAGTGGTGGGAAAGGAAAAGGAGAATACAAGTATCTGGCAATTAACTTCCTAGTCACAGATGTGAAGGTGATAAAAATGATAAAAGCATTACTGCATTGCCAACGCTCTTCCTTGTTCTCTGAGCTTCATATCATGCTGCTCATGAAAGCAAAAGCAGCACAGCCCACACCAGAGAGTGGTGGAGGAGTCCTGGGAGCTACTCACAGCAGGAAAACCAGGGGGTCCCCAGTGTCCCTGTCTCTGGAGCGTGTGCTGGGGTGCACTGAGCTGGGTCCAGGACAGCACATCTGTGGCAGCCTCAGTGTTGGCAAAGCTCCCTAAAGGCCCCAGAGTGACCCCACGTCACCAGAGCCCCAGAGATAAATAAGGCTGAGGTCTGTCATGGCAGCCTGGAATGGTGGAGAGCCATGGGCTCCTCTTGCTCTGATCAGGTGGACACTGATTATTCCCTGGGCTCCCCAGAGCCAAAAGGTATTTGTGTCCTGTGCAGATGCAGTCAAACTGTGCATGCTGTCAGGACTGAGAGTGTGTTTACAGTATGAAGACAGGAGGAAAACAACCTGCTGAATCTGAGATGAGTGAATATGATGGTAAATCTCCCTCCCATACAGTAACAGGGATATAATTTCATCAATTTATAGGAGACCCATTGCTTCTGCATGAAGCCAGTGTAAATGGTAAGCTGTCAGTCTGGCACTGATGTTGCTGTAACAGGAGGTTTACCAGCCTTGAGCAGAGCTGAGTGCAGGAAACTGTTTGCATCCTCACTCCTGCCACATCTACACCTTGTCATGACCATTTGAATTTTTTCCTGAAGTAGCACTTGCACTGGGAAAGGGCTCACTGTTCATCCTGGTTTTTGCTGGGCTAGTACTTGACCATGTTATTGTGATATGCAGTGGAGCAAATCTTTGTAATGTGTTGGTGTATAAAGAAACTATGGAAAAAGCGTGTGAGCAAAAATCAAAACTGTGTGTGAACTTTACCTCTTTGTGAGAAAATGTAATGCCATTGAAGTCTAAATTACATCCAGAAATACTGACTTCAGGATGTAACTTAATGTAGGATTTGGCCCACAACACTTTAATGTTGGTGTTTGTCTTGGTCTGTGACTCTCTAGCACTTACATACATACTACTGCAAGAATTTATTCAGATCCTTCACAATCAGTCATGTCACTGTTGATCTTGTGCATAAATCCTTGTGGGGCCTGAATGTCTGGTTGTTTGTGATTCCAAGGGGATACTCCTGTGTCCCCATTTGTCCAATAAATAATTGGTAATTACTGGTTGAACTTGTGCTCTTTTCTCCACAGTGCAGCATGTGCTCAGCAGAGCCTGCTCTAGCCTAAGAACGGACCAAGCCAAGACAATCAAGATGACAAACGACCCCATCAAAGAGATCCTGGGCACCCCAAAGCATCCTGATTCTGTACCCACAGAGAAGAGTAACAACAATGACTGTGTGATAACCACCATCCCTCTGGTCAGCGAGTGCCAGCTGACAGCAGCCACGGGGGGAGCGGAGCTCTCGTGCTACCGCTGCACCGTTCCCTTCGGCGTGGTCATCCTGATAGCTGGCATCGTGGTCACTGCCGTGGCATACAGCTTCAACTCCCATGGATCCATCATCTCTGTCTTTGGCCTGGTCCTCTTGTCCTCAGGACTCGTTCTGCTGGCTTCCAGCGCGGTGTGCTGGAAGATCAGGCAGCAGAAGAAGAAAGCAAAGAGGAGGGAGAGCCAGACGGCGCTCGTGGCAAACCAGCGAACCTTGTTTGGTTGAAGGCAACCAAGAGAAGACTGGACAGAAGGCAGAACCTTTGTAAGTCAACTTGGATATTTATCATTAGGAGACATTACAGGTTCTAATTTAACTGTGGAAACGAACTGAAATGAAAATGGAATGGGTTAAGAAATACTCATAACAACTCTGCAAGTGCTCTTAATATTTTTCTTACTGCATACTTGGTAGTGATTCTTTCCAAGACAGAGGAAAACCCATTTTTCCTTCACAGAAAACTGTGTCATCATAACTGCAACCATCCTAACCACGTTCTCCAACATGCTGATCGTGTTGGAAAGGGAACTTGTGGGAACTGAGAAAATAATTTGAACTGACTTGAAATGCCAGAGATCTCCTTAAAACAGTGACATTTGACCAAGGGAGAAGTCATAGCATTTGAAGTGACTACAAGCTTATGGCCAGAGTATCTGGGACTTAAACTGTAGCTCAAAAAAAAAAAAAAAAAAAAGAAGAAAAAAAAGGCAATAAGAACACACTGCAAATTGCTCAATAAGCTGATTCTAATATTTTATGTAACTTCCCCCTCCCAATACCTGTGGTACTTTCCCCTTTTTTTAAACCAACTAATGTTGATTTTGTTTTATTATGGAATAGAAATCAGTAGAAAAGTGTAGTTGTATTGTCTAACCTAAATAACGAGGTATGATCATAGCTTAAAACATGAGACTTTTTTGCAAATTAAAGTGGTCAGGTTTAGCACTTTCGGTTATTTTGCTATAAAACTAAAAAATAAATTTCATTAAAATAATATCCAGTCCTGCTAGACCTTTAGAAAATATTTCTTTATTGGTATCAAGATAGCCTGTATCTTCAACTCTGACTGCTTTGTATTTCTATTTTTGTAGAACAACCCCTGTGACAATAACTGTGAACACATGTACTGCTGATCTCTTACAAAAACCTCTGCAGCCCATGGACTTTGGTTTGATAGTCCAACCCTCTGCCACTTGATTAACAGCTTTGTTATTGAAAAATGACAGCAGACAGTTCTGCAGTGTCACAGTCAGTTTTGAGACACAACTATTAATAATAACTTGTGGAAGCAAAGCCATGTGTAGTGTTTGCTGATTGAGCTTTGGGATTACAAATCTTCATGAAAAGCAGGTGCCAGGTGTCCCCGTGTGTGGCTGAGGTGTTGATTCTGTAACTCTTGTGTTCTAGAGGTCTTCCAGCTTTTCTCAGTTAATGGATTCTTGAGGGGCTTGTCCCAAATTGAAGCGAACCTGAACATGATTTCTCCTTCTTGAAGGACAAGTGGTGCTGAGCTGGGTCACAGATTTCCACCCCAGCGTGTGTGAGAAGGCGGAGGGGCTGCGTGCTGCCCTTTTCTATTTTTTCTCTCTTATTTTCCCCCTTACTTTCTACAGACTCAATAGGGCTGGGTGTGATTTTTGCTTTCTGCTACCAAGGTGAGATGTGCCTGTGCTTTGTCTTTGCTCTCAGAGCCTCTGGCAGCCAGGACAGCTTTGGTGATGCTGCTGCAGAACCCACCTGCCAAAAAGGTGCTGCAGGGGGTTCCTTCTGCAGCTCATCCTGGATCCCTGTGCTTCTCCTGCTAAAACCACCCAGGAATTCTGGCTTAGGTGCTGCCATTTCCTCTGCCCTCTATGGTTTAAGCTTGTTACATCCATAACTTATCCCTGGATTTGCAAAGTGCACCTCGTGTTTTAAATAGAGCAAGCTATATGTGCAGGAGGGGATGTTTGGGGTCAGTATTTGCGTTGCCACACTCCGTGGTTACCAGACGCTATAATAAAATCACTTGCATCAGAGGAAAGCTGACAACACATTTTAGCACTTCCACAGCCCTCACTTAATCACGGCAGGAAGCTTTCCTGCTGCTAGGAGAACATGTTGCGTCACCAGAACATCTGACACCGGTGTCTAGTGTCAATCACTTTGCTTAAGGTCATTAAAAATATTAGGGTGTCCCCTTACGATGTACAGGTTTTGCATGAGTGACAATTCATGGGAGATGTATAGCATGATAAATAATGGAACAGGTGGGCTAAAGTGGTGTCTTTCCTGTTTAAAATGAGAAAAGTGATTGACATCAGCAAACCTAGATAAGCTAAATAGAGCTGTTCATCTTTTTTCCTCCCTGGGAACACAATAGTTTTTCTGATTCCTTCTTCCCCCTCCCCATTTCTTTTTTTTCCTCAGTGGAATTCTGGGGGCTGCTGAGGAGAGAACTGCAGGGCTGTAGAGATGCAGTGATTTCCACTACGTGTGTAGCAATTTGGCTCCACGATTCCTTGGCTGAGTCCAGAGCAGGAGCAGCCCATTGCCCTCTCCAGAAGTCTTTCCCACGCATGGGTCCTCCTTTGGCCATCTGGGATACAGCTGAGCTTGCTGTGGAAGGAAGGTAGAGGTACAGGGTGAGGCTCAGCTCCAAGTCAAAAAAGAAAAGCCAAACTCAGTGGAATGGAGACAGTGGGGGTTTTGGAGCAGTCTTTCTTCAGGAAGGGTAAATAAAAGCGAGTAAGAGTTGCTCTGCTGCTACTAGAGATGATTTCCCTTTCCTTAGCTCTGCTCTCTGACATCTGCAGTGCTTAGGCAAGGAGACAGCAGAGTTCCTGGACCACCCTCTACCTTGCTAATTGTGAGGCACCTGGGCATTACCCAGCCTGTGAGCAGTGCCAGACACATTGCAGTGACCCCTGGCACAGCAAAGCTTCAGGCACACCGTGGTCCCCTGCAGCACCACCTCACTGACAGGCTGGGAGGCCTCTGGGTGACAGCAGGCTGCTGAGCTCAGCAGCATCATCTGCATCCTTTAGAGATGAAGTGCATGCACGAGAATCTTCACACCAAGAAGCAAATGAAGGGCTCTACAGGAATTCAGTTTTATTTGTCCTTTATGCAGAGGAGTAACTTTATGGGGAAGAATCCCAGCACCTGATCCTGGTGTCATGCAGGAGCAAAGCAGAGGTTGTGAGTAGTTCAGATTACTCAGATTTTTACGCTGTTGAAGATATTTTCAAAGGTTTCATCACTAAGTGTTCTCCTGGCCTTAGAAACTGATTTCTCCCCATGATCTGTTTGCACTGATTTTGGGCCAGTCTGAAGCAGTAGTAGCACCTTTTCTGACTGACCAGCGATGACATCTGACCCATGTCTTACAGCCCATGCTTTTTTCTTCTTGCAAATCTATATATTTCAGATTTTTGCATTAATATCCTCTCTTTCTGTGCACCCAGGACCAACATATCCTTTCCAGCCCTTTAAGCCCAACCAAAATTTCTGCTTCAAATTTTGAACTCCATGACCTAATCTGGACTGATTGGGGTTTCATGCCTGGATGCTGGGTGCTGCAGTGCACCAGCTCTTTCATACAAAGCCATCTGGAGCTCCATGATTACTGTTTGGTGTTTCTCATGGGAATCTGAGAAGCAGAAGGGTGCAACCCTGTGGAGATCAAAGTGACTTTCCAGTTCAGAAACACCTTCCCTTCTGGTGTGAAAAGGCTTTGAATGTGACAAATGGTGTTTCGGTTCTGGGAGAGGCTGGGTGGGAGCTGATGCAAATTTTATTCTCACAATTGCTTGTCTCTCCCTTCCTGAAAGCCCTGGCAGCCGTGCACAAGCAAAACTGCCCTCACAAGGATAGAAAATTATCTAATAGAGGAATTGAGCTGGTGCTCTGGGCAAATGTTACAACGATCTTGAATAATAATTTCAAAACCTAAGCACAGGAAATTGTGTCTGTAACTACACCCTGTATTGCTATTGTACAGAAAGAGAGTTATAGCCTGGGACAGTATTTTAAAATAATACTCAGTTTGATATGACAATGCTTAGATTTTGTTCAAGCCAAAACAACCAATTTGCAATTCCCCAGTCATTTCACGTGATGTATTTTGTACGTGACTCTGGCTTTGATACCGTGATTTTCCAGGTTAAAAAAAAAAAAAAAGAAAGAAAAAGAGATAAAGAGAGAGAAAGGTTAGTTTCATGGACTTGTGTCAAGAATTAAGTTTCTCTGCCATGGCACTTGGGAGAGCTCCTGTTACCAAACACCAAATGTACAGTATTACTGCAGCTCCACAGAACGGGAACCAGCTCGGAGTGTGGAACAAGGAGAGGCCCCGGAGTCTCAGCAGCATCCGGAGGAGTCAGGCCAGGAACAAACCCTCTGGAATATCCCATATTCCTGCCTCAGCTCTGCATATCCAGAGTCAAATCCAGGGTTACTGCTCCTTTGATAGCTGAGATGGAAGTTGCTGCATGTTATAAGCAGATTTCACCTAATTTGTTTTTACAAATAATAACAATAATAATAATAATAATAATAATAGAACAATATTGGCAGCCATCATTTTGCATACATATTACCCATACCTCTGAGCACTGACAGACATATTTTTGCTTTTATATTTACAGTACCTTTTGATGCCTGTAGGTTGTATGACATTTTAGCTGTATCAATATAAATATTTGCCAGTCATGAATGACTTTTATATATTGAAGTATATTACATATCAAGAATGGCGCTGTATGATGTGAAAAATAGAGATTCTTGCTGTAGACTAAATCTTACAGGCTAAACCATGTGGGAGAACAATGGTCTTAACTGCAAAATCAACTTGAATTTTTGGCTTTTATTCAGGTTGTTGATGTCACTATTAACATGACACAGGACCTAATCCTTCCTCTTGTGAGCAGCCAGTTGGAGTCCCATTGTCCTGACTCTGTGCATCCTAAAATTTGCATTTGTAGCAAACATGGCAATTTTGAAAAACACTTCTTTTGGATTGACTGCTTTTCTTCTTAATTATTCTGTGCTTTCTATACTAATAGAAAAATTATTCAATTTTAAAAAGAGAAAAAAGAGGAAAGAAAGAGAAAAACACACAACTGCAGATGTTGTGTGGACACTGGAAGGATAGTAAATGTGCCTTGTTGATAGAGACTTTAATAATAATAATAATAATAATAATAATAATAATAATAATAATAATAATAATAATAATAATAATAATAATAATATAAAAATAAGTCTTGTTTCTGATACATCCTGGACTGTATCCTGTAGTTTCATTCTTACAAAATGTCTGAAGTCCCCAGGTTAACATCAGTCTTACATCCTCACCTCATATTAATTTTCTGTTTCCCAGGAACCATTTAGCTCAGAAAAAGGCAGATTCTTTTACCATCTTTTGCAGCCTGACTGACATCAAATGGCCTTGTGGGATTTGCAGAGGCAGCATCCCCATGGTTTTTTAAGTTAAAAGGCGTTCAGCCACAGGCTGCTCCTGAAGGGGTAGGCACTGTGTACAGGTAAAGATTTCTGTGCTGCAGCAAGAGATGTCAGTGAATAATTTGTGACAAAAAGGTAAACAACAGCAGAGCAGCCCTCCACCTCCTCTCCTCAGCCACGTTCCCTTTCCATCTGAAGGCCCAAGTTTGTGAATAGAGTTAACAGCTTTCCTGGAAAACTGGCCCATGACATTATTTCCTTGTGAACTCCATCCACCTGTCATGTTAGGGCTTGGTGCAGCGCCAGGGCTGGCAGGAAATAATAGGCAGCAGGATGCTGGTGTGTGTCGATGGCCCTGACCCTCCCATTCCTGAACATGAATAAGGCTCGAGCTCCCCGGGCGTCAGAGCCCCGCGGCTCCCGGGCCCTGGGACGCGCTTGGGTGGGAGGCACAGCCACTAAAATAACATCCAGGCAGCAGAGCTGCAGCCCAGAGTGCTGTGGGAAGGGATGGTGTCACATTCTCACCGCCTGCCTGCTCTTTGTTCTCTCCCCTGCACCCTGGCTGTGCTGCAGAGAGAGAACTGCTGCTTCACGCAGTGAGAAAGGACCAAGTGGGCCTCCATGGGAATGAGCTGAGATTCCTCTGAGCAGAGGAATTATTTCCCTGGAGTCCATGGGGTGTGTTATGGATGACCATTTCTGTTGCCACTTCTGCTTTGCTTCTATCTAGATAAAGAAAATGTCATTCTTTGCCTACCAACTGCTGGTGCTTCAAAGAACGACCTCTGCTATCATACAAGGAAAGGGCTTTTCACTCTGGATTGCACAATGAACTTGTAAAGAAACATCCTGATCTCTTAACCATTTCTCTATGAACAGTTTTCTTAAGAAAGCCTAATGGCTGGGTCTGGAAGAGAATTATTTCCTAATCTGGAGCAAAAGTGGTACAGCAGAAGTTTCATGAAATGCAGGCTTGAAGCAAAGCATCCTGTCACCCCTTTCCCTTTTTTCCCCAAAAGCAAAAATGCTGACATGAATAATATAACTCATGTGAAAGATCATAAAGATGGTCAAGTTATTGCTGATGTTTTAGCTCTTGCAAAATGAGTGACGAAATGTGTATAGGACCAGTGCCTCATTAGTCTTTTATAAGAAAAACTCCTACCACTTAGAGAACAAGCTGTTCTTCCCTTGGCAAAACCTTCCAGTTCCTCCATCACAGCACTGGGCCAGGATAGGTGCTGTAGCCTCAACTGCCACGAGCTCCAAGTATTGTGCAAGATATGAGCCATTGGTGTGAGCACAGCATTCACATCACTGTCACTGCTTTGCTCGTGTCCTGCCCCTCTGTGTGCTGACAGCAGTGGGGCTAAAGTGACTTTTCTGCACAGCCACCTCTTCCTCACTGCAGCCTGAGCTGCTTGCATAGTGCCAGGCAGGACTAGAGGGACTCAGCTACAGGCCCAGAAAATTGCAGTTGGTCTGTAAAGTGGGCAGAAGTGAAAGCATGAAAGCTGGAGCTCAGGCTGGGGCAGAGAAATCAGGGAGAATCCCTGTGCCCATGTGTGTTTTGCTTGCACTAATGCTAAAGCAGAGGTAAGTACTGCAGAGGAGGACTGAAGCATGTTGGCAACCAGCCTGGGGAAGGTTCTCTTCCCTGGCTGTGTGAAGGGCTTTGTTTTCCTCTGCAGAAAGCAGAGCACAGCCAGCAGCTCTGGGCTCCACACCGAGCGTTGCCAGACACCCCGGAGCATCGGCTGAATCCCAGTATGGAGCTGCTGATGCACTTCTGGCTTTGTGGGACTGCAGAGGAACTGGCCATTAGATCCCTTCCCATGGGCCACCAACCAGGGACTCAGTCAGATGGAATCAACTTTCACTCTGGTCTTTGGTCAGAATGGTGGAGAGAAGCCATTCCCCTGGTGGTGGGAAAGCCAGTTGTGCAGAAGAATTACTACTCAACATCTTCTGAAATACAGCAGGCTCCTTCCAGTCAGAGCTACAAAATGTAACAGTGACCCCAGGACTGGCCATTACTGAACAACAGGACTGCACAGGAACTGGCAGCCAGACATTCCCCTGCCTGGAAAGTCACGTTTTACAACTGCCCTGGCTCGCAGCGCTTCTCCAAACCTTTGCTGTGTTTTTACAGGACCCATACCTCTTAATCCTCTCGCTTTTGGTGTATTCTCTGTTTGTGTTCCTAGCCACTGCTGGGCTCACCTTTGTCACAGGCCCCGCAGCTCTGAGCATCCCCTGGCTCCCAGAGGGATGGTTACAAGGCTGCCCAGGGCTGCTGGCAGAGCTGCCTCCCCAAGCCCTTTGCAAGGCACCGAGGTCCCGGGAGCCGAGCAGGGACACAAATCTGGGATATTTTTGAGCGCCATCTACTGGAGTTTTATCTGTTTTCTAATTGTTTGCACACTTTTAGTGTTTATATTCACGCATCGATTCAATAATTCAATACTCTGTGTTTATCACTAGGATGGATTTCAAACTGCAAAGAATGAGAAAGGAAGACTTCAGCAGCCTGGTGCTCCCATGGCTGAGAGCATCCCCCAGCCTCACAACAGGCTCTTAGTCATGTTCCCATTGCTCTGATAGTCCTTCATTTCCTAGGGTGACAGATTTCCAAATACCACAGTTACAGCTGGTCAGAAAGTCCCAAGGGAATAGTCTTTCACTGGGAGACTATCATCTTAATAAGTCAAAGCATTTCACAGAAATGTAAATTTTATTGCTTACTCATTTTTACAGGAAGTTGTAATCATTGGATTACCACATTTAATTTTCAACTGTGTTGTTTTTAAAAAATCAGAAAGAGCAAGATAGCACAAAATATTTTCACCTTGCTGAAATGAAATATGCACAAGCATGAAAGCTCTGCACCTAAATCCATACACAGATAATCTCCTGAGACTGAGATTTGCATCTTTATTTGGGAAGGTAACAAAATGAGAACAACCTTAGAGTTTTTCATAGAATGAAATTCCAGACTGTGAAGAGCTTTGATCCCTGAATTTTATTTCTCTACTCTATTTTGTTTTGAGAGAAAATAGCCTGACTTGGGAAATTCTTTCTCTCCATGCCTGTCCCACTGCTGATACCTTGCTAGACCCTAATTCTGCCGATGTACTCAGTTCAGCGAGACTGTTGGCAGTTCCAGTTTCCTGTAGCAGAGGCAAACCTTTTGTACTTTCTCCCTTTGGGCAGTTTTCTGTTTTTTTTTTTTTTTNTAACAGAAGTGTGCTAGGCCTTTCCAGCTGGGAAATGCACGTTGCAGACAGCAGAGCCAAGTGTACAAAGAGAAGGGAGGCTCGGTACAAGTTATGACACCGACATCTGGCAGATAGATTTGACGTCTCTGTCACCTCCTCTGCTGGACAATGGTCTTGTCCCCAGAGTGAAGTCTTTGTTAAATGCTGCAACTCTGAAAATGTGACTGGCATCAGCTCTGGAGAGCGCTTGGAGAGTTCTCATCTGCACAGATCTGTCTTTGAAAGAAGGAAATGCTCCATGGGGCTCCCCAGCTTCGTGCCCTCAATGAATATCAGGTTTTGGGGACCTGGCGTCTGTTGCAGAAAGCTGCAGTGTGGTCACAGGGCAGCAGACATCCAGCTGAGGAATGATTTGAAAAGACTGAAGCAGAGAAGTGCTTGGAGGAGGAGCTGCAGTCACAGCTTGCTCTCCAAATAACTTGTGAAAAGTGGCCAGTTTTGCCCAGGAGTTGGAGGGCTGCTCTGCAGACTCCAGCACTGACAGCCCCTGGTGTTGGCACAGCCCCTCTGGGGGTGGCTGCTGTTTCCATCTCAGTCAGCCCCTCTTTTTGGGGCTCCATCCCTGCTTTGGGATGAGCTCTGTGCAGAGGGACCACCTCATCACAGGGACAAGTCTGAGCAGGAGCCATGTGAAGGACACCCTGCAAAGTGACTTCACTTTCTTCCCAGCTCAAAAGTGGCAGCTGGGAGGGTTGTTCTGTGGGCATGACAGTGCTTGGGGGTTTGTATTTAGTTCTAGATCTTCCAGTCTTTGTGGGGTGTTGGGAACATAGCCAAGATGGTGATTTTTGGTCTGCCTTGCTGGTGAGTCTGTTCACTGAAGTGGGCACAGCCATTTTGCATCCCCTGCACATCACAGACAGAAGGAGCAACAGTGTAAATGATATTAAATAGTCTAATTCGATTTTTCTTTTTTTTCCAGCAAAGTTTAAATCCACCTTGAAACAAAGTTTTGCCTTTGGGCTAGTGCAGCAGTTCAGCTGAACATAAAGAGATGCTATTGAAGCAATTTTTGGCATGGAAGAGATTGAGTACTGTGAAGTCAGAACCAAAAGCTTGCAGTTCAGCAACACACATAGCATGAAATTCCATTCCTGAACATGTGAATTATGTCATGGTCAGGACCTACAGCCATCTGACAACTGCCTTGGGAAGTTTTATATTAAAGCCCTGTCAAGCATTACAAGTGTCCTAAAGTGATGATGGAATGAGTGATTAGAGAGGGGCCGAGCAGAGCTGGCAGCTGCTAAAGGAAGGCCTTGACGTGGAGAGAGACACTCCAGGCTCCCCACGGAGGGAGGACGTGTGCTAAACCATCAGCTCATTTGTAGGGTTTATAAGCTTATTTGTAAATGAACATGTACACCCACAGAGTGGCCTCCTCCCCTGTGATCACTGAGCAACCTCCATGCCAGAAAGGGGAAAAAATAAAAAGCTGTGCTGTTTTTTTTTTTTAAGGGAAATCATGATAGTGGCCCCAAGAAGAGAACTGAGCTCCCATCTCTGAGTTTGCTCTTTCTTGTGGAGAATGTGGAGAAGTCCTTATGTTTTAATAACATCTCTTAAATACTGGTATATTTCCATCATCTTTTTTGATTTATGAAGTATAAATAGGCAACTTTCTCATGCATGGGCTCTGTTTATATAACACAGTCTTACCATTTGATGTTGGAACATTTTGGTAGTGTTTGCCAAATACAAGTTTGTGGCTCAAGTTTCTGGATAATTTAAAAATTTCCAAGATGGGCTTATTTGTCACACTTTCCATGAGACACTTTTTCCTAATGGATTAAATTAATTCTGATTTAGTTTTGTCAAAGTTATTTTTACAGACATTATTTGTTTTGTTGTTTTTCACATCTGCTCAATTAAACATTTTATCCTTGTGCATATAAACAATCATCCTGTTATGCCTTACTCTTCACTAAAGTAGAGGATCTGCAAATATTAATTCTCCAAATTTAGAAATGTGCTCTGAGCAACACACCTATAAAATTACATAATATAAAGAAAGTACAGCACTTACTTTATTCTTAATGCACCAAATGATATCTTTGTCTCACTGGTGATGAGAACCCAACCTTCAGATTTCCATAAACCCAAGATTGTATCCACAGTTGTTTAAGTGTTGACAACTACTTTTTAATTCTAAAAGGAGTTTCATCTTCATA
Source organism: Rhipidura dahli (assembly GCA_013399225.1). NCBI lineage: Eukaryota > Metazoa > Chordata > Aves > Passeriformes > Rhipiduridae > Rhipidura > Rhipidura dahli. Next base: position 426,529 of record VXAC01006272.1, read on the forward strand.
ACAACTTTATGGAACTGAGAAAAGAAATTTAAACCTATTCTCTACATCAAAACAGAGAACAGAATCTGTCACTGGATGTTTCCATGTTTTTTATAGGTTATACCCAAAGTACCTAAGGAAAGAAGGCTCACTTGCCACAATTGTGAAACAATTGTGAAACTGCACTGGAGTGTATTAAACCTACTCAGTGTCATGGAATTCAAGTTTGAGAGTTTTTTCTTTCTGGTGAAAGTCATTTGGTTTGGGGCCATCAATTAAGCCATCATGAAATCCAGCAGAGGCACAGTCTGATTAGAATCTAATCACATTGCAGTAGAGCTGCACAGTAAGCACAGCTGTCAGTGCCACACAAAAGGTTGCTGTGAGCTGTCAATCTCCCTATCACCAACAGGAAACTCAACTTCCACACTGTTTACAAGCCTCTCTTAGGAACACTTGGGCCTAAATCCTAAACAAACTTCCTCAATAATTGCCAGCAGAATAGCACAGCATGGAGACTTTGTCACTAGAGGTCCATTATTCTTTAAATTGCCCTCTCACAGAGCCAGCCCAGTGTCTTCAGCACTCCTTTGGTTTGTTCCTGTGCCAGAGGTTCTTGGTGGTATCACAGTGGGCTGCAAAAGCAGCCTTTCCAAAAACTGCTATTTGAGTGCATGCAGAGAGCAGCAGCTCAGCTCAGTATCAAACCCCCTCATTCCCTGGCCCACGTGTTTGATCTGGAAACCACTGAACACGTTTATTCCCATAAAAGCCACAGCAAGGGCTGCACTTTGGGACTTTCTGCTGTTGGTGTGAATTGAGCATGGAATCCAGAGATGGGTAAGGCTGCTGGGGTGCTGATGGACCAAACCTGAGCTAATGCAAGGGGCTCCTGAACCAAACCCTCTGCAAATCCTTGCACCTCTGCCCTTCAGCACAGCTCAAGTGGCCAAGCAGAAAGGTGCAGTGAGGTGCCTTTCCAGCCAGTGTTTTGTACAATGAAGGTTTCACAGCTCTCAGTCTCTCTGATGTACTTTTGCTGCAGGCCAGAGAAGGGATTTGCATACAGTGAGAATATATTTTCTAACAAAAACCAAAATACAGTCTTATTTCAAGGAAGGTTTGGAGGACAGCCATAGACATTTTGAAATCCCTGAACTAGAATTAAGCCATTAAAGCAGATTTTGCAAGATGCAGGGCTTTCCACAACAAAGGGAGGGAATGGATCTCTTGTTCATTTTGGGCCCTAAGAGTAATAGTTCATTTCTCTCTTTCCAAAACAAAAGTGGAACAAATTGATTACTTAAAGTTGTTCATTCAGGAACATTCCAATAAAATCCCACCTTATGCTTTGGCTCCTGGAATAGCTTTTCCCTGAGCTCCTGACAGCAGGGCTCTGCCTTTTGCTGAGTTAACAACGAGCTCTCCAGAGTATTGATTATTCTGCAGGCAATAAGGAAACTGAAAGGGGACCTGGATACAAGACACAGCGGGTTGAGACCTCGGCCAGACTGCTGGGGATTTGTCAGGCTTTGATTTCATGTTGAAGACTTCAGAAGCAGCACTGAGAGTGCCCATTGTGCCCACTCCAAAGGTTCTTCCACAATTCCCCATCAGACAAATTCTCCTGGGCTTCTGCTCACATGCCTGTGTGTTGATGTGTACCTGTGTGTGTATATACATACAGAAAAATATTAACCTTTAACATTATTCCTTTAAGAAATCATATAATCTTTAAAAGTAATTTGTAATAAGAAGCATTGCTTTCTTTGCACTTTAGAACTAGCAATTGATTAACTGAATTGTTTTCAGCTACCAGTGTCCTTAATTGGTTTCTAATAAACCCAAATGCATTAAAAATGCAATTTCAAGTCAGCCTGAACTCCCAGCAAGCTGAAGGCTCTTGCTGATCCCAGTGGGATATGCAGGTTTGTAAGACTCTGATATCTTTTATTTCTTGTTGTCTGAAAAAGCTGTTTCTGCAATTGTTTAATGAACTGAAAAAATATGTGTTTCATTACAAATTAAGAAGGAAAGTCACTAAAATGAAGATGGGTTCTGTGGGTGGGTTGATGTCTGTATCAAGTTTGCATTGTTAATTGAACAAGGTCACCGAGTATCTTGTTGCCTGGCCTAAGCAATTACTGGTTTTGTTGGTATTTATTGAGCCTCTTGGTGCACTAGGAGCTTGGTTTCTAATTCAATTATTTACTGAAGCACAGAAAAGCTGATTACAAAATGTGCTTCACCTACAATGTGATGTTTTCTTTTATAAAGAGAAGCATACAGGATAATTAGCTCTGAGTATTTTTTCCTGTGGGATCCCCTATTTGCATAACAGGATTTAGTTTTGCTGTTTAGCAGCAGAAGGCCCAAATTATTCTGGCTTTCCCAGGGAATTGGTACCTGTAATGCACCGTGCTCTGGGCTGATGAAGCCAGTGAGATGCTTCTAAAATCTCCAAATTATTCTGCATCTGTAAAGTGTTCTGGCAGGATTACATCCTCCACAGCCACACCTATACGTGGGAAAGAGAAATGTAACCCATTCCCCTGCTGACCTTTATCTTATTGTGTTTATTTAAAACAGGAAAAGCGTGCCCACTGGCTCAGCTAATACCTTAAATAACTAAAAGACACCCTGCTATTCCCAACTCCTGACTACTTCCTTGTTTGCTTCCCTCCTGGCTAGCAGCAGCTTGCCTGTATATTGATATTTGTATGCAAATTTTCAGCTCCAGACAGGGCTTACCCAAGAAAACAAAACAGATTCCTGTCTGAGACTCCTCACCTGGGCTCTGTTAGATACTTTTATTTACCTTACTGAGTTATTATCTTTTGGTAAGAGGCTCTCTTGCTTCATTTAATTTTAAGCTAGATAGAAAACATGTTTTATGTGTGGGTTTGGGGTATTTTTAATGTACATATATAATCACTTTTGGACCTTTCCAGCATTATATGCAGAACTGCAATGTAAACCCAGATTTATAAACCAAGTTGTGACCTTGAATAGTGCTCTCAGTGTAAGGAAACTGGAAAGCAGAGGCAGCTAGTGGAGATGTTGAGGGAAAACATTGATGTTTTGGGTCTGTCCATTTGAAGTGAAGGCCTTTAGTGCCTTAATTTCTTACACCAATACACCTCCCACTTTCAAAGGTACTTTAAAGTACATATAAGGCCTTTAAGGATTTAAAAATCAGAAAGAAAATATTTTTTGGCTAAAGCCCCTTAGGAACCTGGTACTGTTTTTGAGCATCTGGATCCTCGAGCCCTTCTGTGAAATCTGCAATTTGCAGTTTGCCTGAGGGATCTGGGTGAAGTGGAAAAATGAGCTGAGCCTGGAACAGCTGAACATCCTGCTCTGTGTCTGGAGTTTATTTCAAAATGCTTGAGTCAGATGCTCTTTTATCAATTCCTGGCACACCAGGGAGTAAATACGGTCACCTCCAGGAACTGAACTGATCAGAGTCATAGGCCAATAGACCTGGGAGTAACTGGCACAGCTTCCCAAACCAGAAAAGCTGGGGCAGCCTGGTGCAGGGTCAGGGAGCAGCATTCCCTGGGCTGCATCAGCTGCCTTTGGTGCTCCTCCATTTGGCTCTTGGGAAGACCCAGCTGCTTTCCAGGGGTGAGGAGGAGCTGACTGGTGAGCTGGGATGGCAGATGCACTGCAGCAGGGGTGCAGATGGTTATCGTTTCAAATGGAAATGTTTGGGGTTTCTTTGTCAGGGGTGTTCCCGAGCAGACAAAAGGACAGCTCTCCATCCATGGTTGTTTGCAGTGAGGCTGGAGCACTGTGTACTGAAGAAGGGAAGTCTGAGGAGGGACTTGGTTTTTATCACGCTGAACAGGGCAGGAGGGATGGCTGCAGTGTTTGTTTTTGCCTTGGCTGATGGTTGTGGGGACTGTTCTGTGGCTCCACAGGCTGCTGTTGAACATGTGCTTGTCTGCCTCAGCCTGTGGGGACAAATGTTGCCTCCAGGATGCTTTGCCTGCTCTTACAAGGATGGTACCTGCAGGGAGTGGCTGGGGAAGGGCAGATGCCAAGGAAAAGCAAAGTTTTTTATGATTTTCTCCTGTAAAGAGGTGAAACCAGCCCCTCATCCCTCCCTGTTGCTGCAGCCTGGCATCTCTCCTCTCTCACTGCCCTCTTACAGGACTTGTCAACCACCCCTTTAACAATGAGAGGCTGCAGAAGTGCTGGCCATCAGCAGCCCCAGGGTGTGTTTTAGCATGTCCCACAGAGTCTGGACCTCTGCTGAAAATGGTAGCAGACAATGTGTAGGGCTTGCCAGGCAAACATGTGGTGGAACTGGCATTATGAAACATGTAGCTCTGGGAAAGGAATTGACTTGCCAGAGTGACTGGGAGTGAGTCAGTAGATCAGCCCAGATGTAAGGCCAGTGGGAAGAAGAATCCTTCCAGTCTTGGGTAAAATCTCAGTGCAATTCGTGTTAGAAATACCAGAAACTTGCAAAGGCACTTACAGAGATACAGTCCCTGTGCTCTGAGGAAAGGCTGGGAAAAGAAGTGATTGTGGAGTTAAAAAATCATCTACCACCTTTATTACATGAAGGAAACATGGCAGAGGATTAAAGGAAGAGCTTTATTTGCTGTTGAAGATGTTAGATTCCATGTGGCAGACAACATCCAAAAATATGAAGTCACTTCCAAAAAACACAGCTGTTCTGAGGGAGCTATGATTTCCATATGCCTGGGCTGTCCGAGGACATCTTGGTGGCAGTCTGGGGACAGGAATGTCGTCATGAACGCTGCTGAACTTTAGAGAGGGCTGGACTGTTTTCCTGGTAGTGCCTAGTGACACTATTTTGTAATGCTAGCCTTTCAGAAAAATGATTTTCCCCGAATTAGCAGATTACGAGCTCATTTAATGAATGTGCTGCCTCTCAGATGGGAGGTTAAACTGACTGGGCTATTGCCCTGAAACTTTTATAGGTTTGATTCTCTTGTATGTTACATTCTATCTTAGGCCTTTGGGAAATGGAAGAAGTTTCTGGGTGAAACGCTGGGGGATGGTGTTGTGCTCATCTTGGAGGGGTGTGTTACCCTGCCAGGGGATGGTGGCTGTAGGAGCATCAATCTGCCTCCACCTCGGAGCTACTGGGAGTCATTAGGGTTTGGCACTGGCTTTACCTTCCCCTCCCTGTGTGTTTTTGTAGCTGCACAGCGGAATCTCACTCTGAGGTAGAAGGCAGTGTCCTCTTCCACTTGCATACTAAATTCTGTAATCACAACATTTATGTTTTCTATCATTTGAAACAGGCCTAGTATTCAGGTTTCACTGCCGGGGAAAAAAAAAAAAAGATTTTTTTCCCCTTTAACTTTTGCAGTAGAAGAGCAGTAGGGTTTTTTGTTCAGAAACTTGGGTTAAAACAAATTTGTCAGCCACTGCTCTGAAAGTTTGACTGACAGCTCCCAGATCCAGCTGCCTGTGAGGTCTGAGCAAAGCCCAGAGGAGCCCAAGCACACTCTGTGTGTGGGAGAGGAGCCTCTGCTGCTGTGCAATCACTTCTGTCAGCTGATATTCCAGCCCTGGGCAAATAAATATACCCAAAATGAGTAACCCAGGGAGAGAAAGTCTTGGGGCTGAGGGTGGTGAACCTGTTGGAATGGAACACACACTGCAGTGCTGGGGGAGGAGGACTGGCCTGGGCTCTCTGGTGTCAGTAACGTGTTGGGTTGGGAGGTGTGTGAAGAGAAAAGAATGACCACAGTGTTCTGGTGGGGATGGAGTCAGCCCAATTAAATCTGGTTTGCTAAACTGCTGACAAGTCTGAATAAACAAAGTTTGCCTGGACAGGTCTGAAGCTTACAAGACGTCACTGACTTTAATTATGGTTCAGCAGAAGTAAAATCTGAGCTGGGGGTACTCAAAAGGTTGAAAGCTGGATGCTCCCAGCGCAGGGGGACTCTCTGGGTGTTACTGAGCAGCTTTCCCTGCCTGCAGTGTCCATCAGGTCACACCGGGGTGTCTGGGCTCTGTGAGGTGTCAGGCAGGTGACAGAAGATAACACTGCTCAGTACATTTACAGTCACATCACCCAGCCCCTCAGGAGGGATTCTGATAAAGTCACTTCTCAGGGCAGTGTTTCAGGGAAGGCTCTTTGGAGGCACTGTGGGGTGCTCTTTGATTTGCACCTACATACCAAATAGAAATGGTTCAAGTGTTTCAGAGCCATTAACAGCAGTTTTAAGCATTGCATTAGTGGACCAGGTCAGTTTTCTGATTGTGTTTTATTTGTCTCCGTCGTCCCTTGTTCAGATCCAGTGTTTGTTAGCAAGGCCTTCAAGCTGCAGGCTTTATATCAATATTCATATTTTTCCCTTCATGCAAACAATGGAGAACTTGAGCAAAAGCCCCTCCAGGATCCTGGGAATTTCCTACAGAGTTCAAAGGACTTTGGAGCTAGCTTACAAATGATCAAACTGTTTCAATTAGAAAAGTTATTTTATGAATGTAATCTGTGCAAGGCTAAGAACAACTCGCTGCACACAAATCCCTGAGCTGCTTCTGTTTTCTTGACTCCTCATCAAGCTGCTAGAGAACTTTCCAGCATGGGATTAGCTGCTCAGAGAACAGCTTGTATTGAAACATTTTTATTTGTTTAATTGTGAATTTGCCCCATCAGGTGTAGGAACTGCAATGACTGACAAAGGTGCGGGCAGGGTCGAGCTGGCTGCCGCGCTCTGCAGCCCCGGAGTGCTGTGTGTTCAGTAGCAGCCCTTGGCTCACAAACTTCCCCAGCAGGAAGCTTATAATGAAAGAGTTATTGAGCAAGAAACGGAAAGATTTAAACTGAAGTCACTCCCAACTGAACAGCTGTCTTTGTTTTTGATTTGTGCTATCAAGAAGGGATGGGGGATAGTGGGGAGGAAGTTTTCCCTCCTCCGTGCCAAGGCCATCCCTGACCTTCAGGTGCTTAATCAGCCTTTTACTGCTCCCTTCTAACACCACCCCATCTGCAGCATCTCTGCTCTGAAAAGTAGAGAAGTGCTTTAAAATTGTGATTAATTGTGAATTTAATTGCCATCCCCTCCCCAAAGGAAGCTAACCACAGACAAAGCAGAGAGAAAAAATGACTGGGAAGGCTGGATGTTGGAGAGCAGTGTTGGGAGGCAGATCTGGAGCCCAGAACACAGAACTCCTCATCACTTTCTTTCCTGATGAGAGTGTATTTCTTGGAGGCAGAATGTGTGTGTCAGGATGGAAGGGTGGAAATCTGGTCCTGGAATTGTACTTGCCAGCTCTTCTCTTACTATTAATTAATTGCATTTGGCTTGCCCAGCAAGTATTCATTGCACTGAGGGAATACAAACAGAATTTTGCAAGACTGAGCTACCCCAGCTCCAGCTGGGATACTTCCTACCCAGCACTCCAGCAAAAATCTGTGTTCTACCTTTTTTTTTTTATTTTTCTTTTGGAAGCACTAATGATTTTGCACTTGACAGATACCTGGTGCCACTGTACCCATCCCTGACTCCTGACTTCTCTCTCTCTGCAGCATGCCTGATGCTGGCTGGTTAACTCCTTCTGCCCCAGATGTGGCTGCATGCCATGCCAGATCTGCCAGTGGCATAAAGCTCATTAAAATAAGCATGGAGCTCCTTAACACGAAATCCCTCTGTTGGTATTATGTGGATCATTAATGTGGCATCTCATACCAAGTGCTGCTGCACTTCTCATATTCACAGCATTGCCACCAATTCCTGCCCTGCAGAAAGGTCAGCATTTCCCCAGCAAAAGTATCCCCACTGCTTGGCTGGGCAAAGGCTCAAAATCTCCAGGCAGTGTGGGAGCTGCTGCCCAAACCAGCTGCCTGCCCTCCCCAGGGTGGGAAGGGCATCCTGGCTCTTCTGCCCCTTACAGACAATGACACTTCAAAGAAGAAAATAAATGATTTCCATCTTGCATCAAAGCTACTGTTCCTGGGTGATAACTGTGTCTTCTCCCCTCTGTACCCTGTAATACAAGCAGTTTCACATGGAAAAACTAAAAATCCCACCAAAAGCCCAACAGAGGATTTTCAGAGGGGTTTTTGTGTTAGGAAAAGGAGAGGGAACTCTTCAGGCTTCAGGCTGGAAGAAATCCTTCACTTGTCAAAAGAATAAGAGAAACTGTTGCCCCTCTTTGAGAGTCCTCTGTACCTGGCAGCTGCTGCAGGCTCAAAGCTTCCCCTGCTGCTGCTTTTGCATCACTGCCCCATAACAACTCACCTGGGGCAGGGGTTTGGTCCCAGCAGCTCTCAGCTGGGAGCAGATTCCTTCAGTCTTCCCCATTCCTGTGTGGCTTTCAGAAAACTTCATTTGAATGGGTGTCTTCTCCCAAGGAATAAGCACTGCTTTGCTTCTCTTGGCCCCTCTTCTTGGAGGAATGGTGTTAAAAATGTACCTTTTCTGTTCAGAAAGATTTTTCTTTCTTCCTTCCTCTCAGCCTCCCGTGTGATGCCCTGAATGCAGCAGTGCATGCTTGGCATGGAGTGCTTGCTCTTCAAATCTTTAATGCACTGGGCAGTCAAATTCCTATGGGATGCAGCATTCATGGTGAGTTTTGCACCAGGGAGATGTGGAAGACAACTGAAAATCAAACCCAGTAAGGGGAAAGTGTCTGTGCTCCCTGCTGTGCCACCCATGGATGATGAGATGATTTCTTGGCAGCTCCTGTGTCCCCAGGGGTGCTTTCCACAGCTTCCTTGGGAACAAAATGAAAATCCAGGGACCAAAACCAGAACTGAGGTCAGAGCTGTTTCTGCCTACAGCAAACGTGGGCCCTGGGGTCTCCAGGAGCTCAGATTTTCCTGCTGGGCAGGCTCCTGAGTGAAGGGAATGGCCAAGGCCATGCTGTGTGTGACCCTGGCACCTGCAGGAAACCTGTGCTGCTGCCACACTAAAGCAGAGTGGCTTTAACCTGTGATCTGGGTGACTTTTACTGTCTAGACTGGGGGGTAGGTGCTGTATATTCTTGTCTCTTGAGGTTTTACAGGCAGGTATGCCCCCTGGTAATGTCTGTGCTCACATCCAGAGCCTTGAACTTTCTCACTTGCCTCCCCCAGCCCCTCCAGAGTCCAGCCTGCTTCTATATAATAAATAAATCTGTTTTCTTTTGCCTTGAAAGGAAAAGGGCTGAGGGCTTCCTAAACCAAATTGGGTAAATTGTTTATTGTGTGAATTTCAATAAGGGTTTTGAAAAGGAAGTGGTCTGTAGGCCCTGATAAACATTGTGCAGCAGATAGCAGTGGGGAAGGGTTGTGGTTCCATCTGGATGTACACACACAGCCCTGGCCCTCTCCTGAGTCCCTGAGAACAATGAATTAAATATATCATGTGCCACAGGGCTGGCTCCTGGGCTGCTGACACCAAATCCCAGTGCCACTGGTACCAGGGGCTGTTGGGGATGGTTCTGGGCTGGCAGAACCTGTGTCTGACCTGGCACAACAGCGAGGGCACTTCTGCTGCTCAGGGGATGCACCCCGTGGTGCTGTGGCTGGCTCTCCACCAGAGCCCTCAACTGTGTGAAAAGAGGTGAGCACTGAATGGGGAATAAATACAGCCAAATATTGTCCCCCCAGTCTGAGCTGGGTGTGCATTTCTGGCCCCGTTGCCTGTCTAGGCTCCCTCCTCCAGCAGCCACAGGAGATTGGGGCTCTTGGCTCACAGCTGACAAATCCTGAACACAAAATTTTTTTTTTTGTTGTTGTTGTTTTTGGGGTTTTTTTGCCTGGCCAAGAACTATTTGCATAATTATGTGCTTGAAGAGATGGGTTTCAAATAAAGATGTGATTTCAGACATAAACACGCATTATCTTCAGAGCATTAAAAACTCCCACTAAGTAAATTTCTAACTCTAATAGCTTCAGTTACTGTGTCTTTAGAGAATTAAAAACTACTGGATGCAAGATGGCACAAGTGAGGTTGCAGCAGGAAAAGTTCAATATTAAAATTACATATAAAATAATGTTTTCAACAGAAGATTGCCCTTTTTTTGTCTTGTTAAGAAGGATCATGGCACTTAGCCTTATGTTTCAGGACTTGTAGATGTTTATTTTAGCAGTTGGTTTTCTACCAAAATTATTTGTTTTCCTTTAAAATGTAGGTAATCCCTTGCTTTAACTAGTATTTTAAAAGGAGAAAAAAGAAAAACCAAACAAAAAACAACACTGAAACCAAAAAAACCCCACCAAAACTGGAACTGGTGTGGCCAGAGCAGAATCTCTTAGGAAGATACATGAGAACCTCATAGGATGTTGACTTGTATTGGCTCTGAAGTCCTTTATGCAATAGCTTCACTCTTGTATTGAAAATGATACAGCATCTGTATTCCAGGGGGGGTTTCCAAGTGTTTCTGGGGAAATCCCTGGATATTGGCCAAGTTCTCTTGAAAGATGAAGAGAAAATATTTGGTGTGCTAAGATCTTGCTGGGATAGCTTAAACCATGATTCTGTTAACCCATGTTAAAGTACTGCCCTTCACTGTGTGCAGCCCCACTAATTCTGGTGCTACAGAATGAGCAGAAGTTGCTTCTGGGAGTAAAGCTGGAGTTGGGCACAAGAACTGCTTTGGGAGGAGGCTGAAGGTGTGTCTCGTGCAGCTGCAGAGGGTCACAGTGCAGATCACAATGAGCTCATAGGAAGCTCTGTAGTTTCTCTAGGTCCACATGAGGAGTGTTTTTTTAGGAGTGTCCTCTCCAGAGCTGAGGAGCTGCGGAGGCAGAACGCTTCTCTTGCATTTTGGAGCTGGAGCTGCAGCTCTCCTGGGGTAGGGGTGGGAGCACTGCAATCAAGGCTCCTGCCCTCAGCGTGATAGGAGAGGTGGAGGGGAGATTATTTTCCAAGTCTCTCCTGGGAGCTGTGTATTTCCATGTGAGAAAGGCAGGCTTGGCAGGTCTTGCTGCCAGAGCATGGGCTGGAATAGGAAACCCCCCCTCAGCCTCTTTTGAAGACAGGAGGTGCTGGGTGGCTGCAGGAGCTGCTTGGGGGCATTGCCTGCTTTTCTGCTTCACAAACCCAGTGCTCTGAGGCCACATTTGTGTGTCAGGACACTTCAGTGGAGCCCCACAAAAGCAGTTACAGTCCAGAGATGGGGCAGCACAAGGACCCAGCCACCACAGTGAGCAGTGCCCCAGTAAATGTGAGCATGAACAGCCCCTTGTTCGAGGAGCTCACAGGAAAGGTTGGGGAGGAGGTTTTACTGTCACAAATATACTCATGAAAAAACAGGACTGAGAGACTGAACAGCTTACTTGGATCAAAGGAAATTATGGCAAAGGGGTGGTTTCCATGTCACCTGAGTCCCAGGCCAGCATGGTGACCACGAGGCAGCAGGAGAGGAGAGCAAAGCTCTGCCACCTCCCTTCCGCTGCCTGAACGCTGCCAGGAGCACGTCCTGAACCCTGAGGGGTGACTGCAGGGCCTGGGCAGTGTTTGTTGTGGGGTTGCTACTGGAGTCTGTGGTCTCAGGGAGTTTCTCAGGCATGTTGGTGAGTCATCTGATACAGGAGGAGCCTGAGACAGGAGCCCCACGTTGCCCCCTCGCCCAGCAGCCGATCCTGGCCAGTGGCTGCTATTTAAATCTGCAGCAGAAGTGTCAATGTATCTGTGACATTTTTTTCAAGATGGCTGAGGAGACCAGGAGCTGACAAATGATTCTTCCACTTCTCTTGGCTAATTTTGGATTAGCTGCTTTTACAAACAGGTGTGGACACATCCACAGGTCCCAAAATTCCTCAGTGTGTCTCTTCAGCGTTTCCAGCATCCAGAGCTGTGGAGGGCAGAGCACTGAGCTCAGGTGTGTTGCTGTTCCATCCTTTGCAGGTGTGTCACACATCACTGGGTGTGCTTTTAAATGCCACCTTGGCTGATCTTTAGAATGAAGCAGAGCACCTTCTGCCCTTTGTTGTTGGTGAGAACTGTGGATTTTGCTCAGTTTTGGCCTGGTGCTTTATGTCAAGGTGCCAAATGTGCCCTGGGTTTGACCCAGCATAGAATTGTGCTGGCCACAGCAACACAGCTCCCAGCAGAGCCTGGGGGGACAGAGGAAATGACCCTTGATACAGCCTGGGTCGAGTTAGGGGGAAGCTTGGTGTGGTGAAATGGATTTTACCACGATGAAGAATGTCCAGGAGCAGGGAATCCCCTGGTACAGACTCACAAGAGCCTGTAGCTCCCTGTTTGCTGCCAGGAGAGAGGAGGCCAGCACCCACTCAGAGCTGGATGAGATGAGGACTTTACCCCAGGACAGAGCAGGAGCAGAACAGTGCTCAGGGACATTTGCCTGGTACCTCAGCCCTCTGCTGAGGTGTGTGTGTGGACAGTGCCATATCTGCAGCACTTTCTGAGAGCCACTTTATCTCTGAGGCATTTCCAAAGAAAATACTCCATTTCCCCAGCTTTGTGCTGGCACAGCTTCCACGGAAAGAGAAAGTTAAAAACAAACAGAGCTCCTTTTCAGAGGGCTTGGTGCAGACCACAGCACCGTCCCGTGCTGCCCACATGGCTGTCACTGCTGACAGGGACCAGGCAGCATTTACTGGATGGTTGCAATTTAACTTGGTTTTTACCCCACTAACTCTCTGCTAGTGCTTTCAGTCCCTTCCTGCTTGAGGGAAGAGGCAGACAGCCTTCTTGGACCTCATCTCAAATCACTGAGAAGAAACATCATTTCCTCAGGGCAAGCAGTCAGATAATTTTTCATCTTTCATCATGATTCCCATGGACCCTCTTTTTTTTGCTATTTTTCAAGATTTTAAGTCCCTATGGATCCACATTGCCTGCAGCCTCTGCAGGTTTGTGAGCCCTTTCTCATCAGGGTAGGAGCCCTGAATGGCATTTCTCCCCCAGCATCCTCCCTGGGCTCCTGGTGCTCTTCTGTCCCTCAGCACAAAGCATGAATTCAGCCCCTGAGTGAATGTCACCAATGTAAATGGCAGGGAAAAGGCTCATCAGTGGCTTCTCTAAAGAAATGTAATCAGCAAAATGAGACACTGTGAGGATGCTGACAGAGGGTTTATGCTCGTGGTGCTGAGCAATGGCTGTTAGTCTGACCTCCAGCAGTTTTCCCTCAGCTGTACAGATGTGTTTGGGGTAAGGTGAAAAGTACAAAATACTTCACAATCAGCTCTGTCCTCAAGAACAGATTTGATGTTAAAGGTGAGGATGTCGGTAAGAATTCAGAATTTTGGGGGAGAATACAATGCCTTTGACCAGCTTGTTTTCTATTCTCCTTTACTGGGTATTGATTAAAGGAGTCAGAAGGAAAGCAGTGCCTTAAATCAACATGCTGTCAAGTAACAACACCATGAGAACAGAGCTCCTCAGAGCTGCTGCAGGCCTGAGCTGCCCTGGGAACTGAACAAGCCTAAGAAGTCAAAAGTATTGACCTGAATAAGAATGAGACCATTTTTGGCAGCTGAAATTTAATGTGGAGCCTGGATAAAAGACCTTCCAGTTCGCTGGGCGTAAATGTGAATAACTTGCTGTTTCTTGGCTGAAATCACGGTGTTAAGAGCAGGCAGCAGCATTACACAGCACACTTTTCAGTGCTGATTTCAATTTTGATACAGTCCCAGTGGGACTATAGAAAACTCTGCCCCATTATGTTTCAGAACAATGGGATCACTGCAAAAGAAAGACACCAAGAGTGAACGTGCCAAGATGATTCCTTTCCAACCTCAGCCTGAGCAAAAACATTCAGGAGCAAACGTCCACAGAACCTGAGGTGGGCAGAACCAATGTTCAGATCTGGGTGGTGTGACTTTTTTTTTTGGCCTTTCTCTACATTTGTAACCTAATTTTTACAAGGGTGACACATCACTTTGTGTTCTTCTGAAATGCCATGACACATCTGCCAGAGCCCTGAGCTGCTGTGTGAGCACTGTGCAGCACCTTGGGGAGGGATAGTGACCCATCAGGTCCTGTCTGCAGTCGTGGTCACTGTTGTGAGGGTATAAATTGGCTTTTAATGATATTTGGATGAAGATGTGCATTTATATGCCAATCTCCATGGACTCTTTCTGTGCTGATGTCTTACTGCTCTGACTTCCAGTAGCTGAGGTGTCACTAAATGGTAGCCTTGCGATTAAAAGTCATATTCCTCTTCCTGTATCCATTTTCAGAGAAGTCAGCAGTGAACAAACAGGACATTATAGGAAGGTGTTGAAGAACTCTTTGTAATCTGTGAGCTGATCCAGTTGCTGTCACCTTGGGATGAGCCACCAGGGGCAGTGGGACAGGTACTTAGAGTCTCTGGCAGCAAGAGAGAAACCAGTGGGAAAGATGTAAAAGCTTTCTGAGTACAAGCCACCCCCCCTGGACTATATCAGGAAGGTAATAAATGCTTTGGAGGGGTAAAGCACCAGGGAGGAAGAACTACTTAGGGCAATACTGGCACAAGAACAAATGAGTATAGGCTGGCCATAAATACTCTTGGTGGAATATTCTTGGAAGAAGGTCTGTGTAGCCATCAGAGAGTATTCTTTCATTCAAGGAGTATGGGAAAGAAACTGTTGGTTGGGTTTTTTGCCTCCCTAAGATGAAGTTTACTAGGTGTATATGAACAATTTCATGTCTGCAGTGCTGAGGTTCCCTTCCTGAGCTGTGCTTGTATTTCAAAGGTTAAAGGCAGAATTTTGCCTGCTAATTTTTGTAAAGAACCCCCTGTAGAGTTCCTTGAAAACTCAAGTGATAGTAATTCCAGTTTTGGACAAAAGTCTATAGATTTCCAATGACTTTTGGAGTCTATTCAGAAGAACTGAGAGCAGCAGCCAGAGAGTGATATACAGAGCATCTAGCAGAGCTCACTGGCACCATTCTGCACTTTGCTTTGCCAGTGCTAAAACCAGCAAGTCATTGGAAACTGGAATTGGCAAAGAAAACCATGTCAATAGGTAAGATAATAATAGATAATTGTGGAGAGAAGGTTAAGTAAATCTATCGTGTCTCATGTTTATAAACCAAATTATGAAATCCTCATCAGAGGGCAGCATGGGTGGTTAATACTCAGAGCTGGTAGGGCACTTGCTTTTTTGAAATGTGAAATTTCATCCTGCAGCAGGACACAACTCACAGGCCATGTGTCCATGGGCTCCTGTTGTACTGGAACGACTCCAGGGAGGCACACAAGAAACAGCTGTCTCTGCTTGCTGTTCTCTTCTCCTCAGGGTCTTGCAGTAGCTTCTTCCCTCAGCATCATCCAGGAGCTCCTTTCCTCAAAGGAACAGCACCAAACTCAGCAGACACATCTCAGAAGTTCATGACTCTGTCTCTAGGTCACCTTGGGCTTCACATCCTCCTGGTTCAGGTGCAGGGACATGTTCACTTCTCCCTGTGGACCAGCCCGTTTCTTTCCTGGCTCTTTGCAACCCACAATTTACTTCCAGGCTTTTGGCAGAGTAGTTGCTAAAGGTTCCCTCTGTGCCTTGCCCTGACTGCCCAGGTAACAGTCCAAGCATGGCTTGCACTTGTTTTTTCCTCAAAAGATTCCTTTGGACTTAGGCTAGAACAGGCCAGGACTTTGACAAAACTAGCCTTTCATGAGGAGGGGAAAAGTTTTCCACTTGCTGAAGCTGAACTTCTGTGCAGGAAAATGCTGTTTCCAACTAAACTTTCACTGTAGCTCTTTGATCCAGAGTGGAATTTCTGGACAAAATTAAAGTTCACGTGAGGCCAGTTCTTTTGTTTTCTTTCCTCAAGATGTTTGGCTCCTTTGAACCCTTTGTTGAGGCACAACTGTGCCTGTGGATCTCTCCTTCAGTCTGCTCTCAGCTGCTTTCTCCCTTTTTTTTGCCTGAAAGTTCTCATTCCTCTCATTGGGGTGAGCTTCCCTTTGTCTTAAGTTTTCTTCATACTCTAATTCTTCTAATCTCAGCTTTGGGAAGTACCTGCTTTGAGACAGGGTGGACAAATGGTGTGGAACAGAGGATGTGGAAACTAAAAGGTTGTGAGATAAAATCATTGATTGCAGACTCCCACCCCAAATACTTCTCTGCTCCATCCTAAACAACTGAGGTTCAGTTATCTCAGTAACATATTTGAAATTCCTATTTAAGTTTATAATTTCTCTGAATGTACTCTATCAGCATAACTCTATCAATGTCACACAACTATCTAAACTAATAATATCAGAGGTACACAAAGAATTGTAAATAGGCAGGTTTAAATTAATTTAAGCAGTCTCTGCTCCAGAGAACTGAATGTACAAGCCATTGCAGGCATTTAGGAAGGCTGATACATTGGAAGATATTTTGGTGTGCCTTTACAATCAGATTTCTTCCCACAATGTAACCAATTTTACTTCAACTCCTGCCTTTTTGTATAATTTCTTGTAATGATAAATGACCCAGCCTTGGAGATGTTTACAGTTCTCAGTTCACTGAGGGTGGAACAGATGGCAGCGCTCACATCTTCCAGTTGTTCTGCAAATGCTGTTACTGGCCATGGGGAAATATTGTCAGGAGGTGATCTGTGCTAATAAATATTTGTAGGAGCCCCTGAGATGGATTTTAACAAATTTTTGTAGCCAGGTTCCCTCTCCCTCTCTCCTTTTATTTTCATGTTTCTCTTTAAGGTCTTTTTTTTTTTTCCAAATGTGCTGAAAGAATAAACAAAAAAAGCACTGTATGAGCTATAAGCACACAAGAAAATGAGCCAGAAAGCAATAGGGTAAGTCTGAGTTATTAAAATCAGATCATACCCTGAAGGAGATTACAGCAAGATGAGCCAACATAAATATACATTCTACTTCTGTCAAATGTCTTTGTTGCCCTGGGTGGCCTGCAGTCAGCTAACAGGGCAAGGGGAGAGAAGTGGAATACATGAGTGTTACAGGATCCTAATCCAGCTGGTTGGAATCCAGTTCTTATTAACCAACTAATTTATATTCCTTCTCTGAACCAGAGGTTGATGTTAGTCTGCTGTAAATCTGGAGGAACAACTATAATTCTGTGTTTTACTGAATTCAAGTCCCACAGCTATCAGCCCCTTCTCCTCCTCTCCTGCTGAATGGTCCTAATCCCCTAAATAACAAATGGAGGTTTTCAGTGAAACAAGACTGCCTAGTGATAAGGAAAGCCATGCTAAATTAAATGCAAATCTTGCACAGCCAGTATATTTTATGGATTTTCAGACCTTGATCCCTGGATAACCTATAAAGGAAAGCTTACAAGGGTTTTGGAGGAAGACACAGAATGCTGGAAGACATTAATATATTGGCCACGAGTACAGAGAGTGTTATCTCTTAAGATGTAGAGCCAAATTCTGGTTTTCATTAAACTGGTGAAAATATGGAAAACACTGCTTGCAGTGCCATCACTCAAGATTTGCTCTTGATGTAATAAGAAACAGAATTGGTTCAAGCATTAAACTATCAGCCCGCAGGGAGTTAAGCTCTATTAGTCAGTCTGAGTTTAGGAAGTTGATTTTTGCTTGGTGGAAAAATTAAGGGCTGAACATGAGCTCCTCTGTGTCAAAAACCCCAAGGACACTGCCCCTAATGTGACACCTTTTAGCATCCTGTGGGAAGCATGGCCCCAGCAAGTTTGCTGCAGCCCAGGAATAAACCAGGGATGCATCATCCTCTGCAAGGCTGTGTTCCAGCAGCAGCCCAGGGCCAGGCTCTGTGGAATGGCACCTCTTACCCGGGGATGGCTGCCAGACCTTCTCCAGGAGGGACACTTTGCTTGTCCCAGGGTGGCTCAGACTCAGGAGAGACTTCTCAGCTCAGGGGATTTTGGGGTTTGGTGCCTGAGAGCAGCCTGGGGTGAACGTGTCCTGCAAGGGGGTTTGGATGCTGACACAAACCAGGGTTAAAAGGTACCAAAATCTGGCTTCCCAGAGTGGGGGAAATGCCCTGCAAATGGGGGCTGTTTGATCCCAGCTTGTAAGAGTTGTGTGGAATGGGGCTGGGAGCTGCAGGGCACTTGAAAGTACAGGAAATAACACCTGCAATAAGGGGTGAAGGCTTCTTTTACCCCCTGTTGCAAATGGCCACAGGTTGGCACCACAGTCTCCTGTTTGAATCCTGGCAGATGTGGGAAAAGCTGCTTTAATGAGCCCAGTGAGGGCACTGGGAGTTTGGGGCCACAACCCCAAAGCCTCTTGCACAAGGTGCAGCTCTGTTTTCCCAGGGAATTTGCCCTGCTGCTGCCAGGAATTTGTCCTTCTCCTATCCAGATGGCTGGCTCTGGGTAGGAGCAGGACAGTGGGCAAGGGGAGGCTCTGAACCCATATTGTGGCTGCAAAAATAAACCCATAGGGTTGGGGGAGAAGCCTCCAAAACCATCTCTCCCTTGTTTTGCTTTGCTTGTCGCAAATCTAAACACAACATTTTCTCATTCTTGGGCCCCTATGAATTTCTGACAGTACAATTGGGGGCCAGAGCACATTGTCTGGAGGAGCTTACCAAGGAAATCGAGAGTTTGGTCAGCAATTGTAAATATCCTCCCCTAATGGAGTTTGTTTGTTCTGCAGCACCCGCCGGCGTCAGGCGCTGTGGGACACCCTGGCACCAGGTTACTGGTGGGAAAGATCCGCTGCTCAGATAAGGATGGGAATAAACCCCACCCACAGGAATGCCACAGAAAAATCCCTGATTTATCCATTAATTGCTTTAAGGGGTGGTGAGTGTGAGCACAACAATGGGGTATTGACAATAATGTGCCTTGTTGGCAGGAAAAGGGCTTTCCCCTAGCTCTGAGGCTTTAATGTGCTTGTTCTTGGAATTATGAAATGTTTGCAAATCCTGCACTGGCTCAGGGATGAAGAATGAAAGACAAGTACCCAGCAAAGAAAGCAAATGCTGGAATGGCTGTTTCCTGCTGGGAATGAAGCAAAATGCTCTTCTTGCCATGAAATGTGCCCAGCACCACAGGCTGGGAGTCTGTTTGCCATGGAGTTGGTCACCAGGGATTATTTAGGGGGTTTTAACATTATTTCTGTGACCTGCTTCTTATTTGTGATTCACAGATGGCACCCTGGGTGCTCAGCACATGGAAAGAAGAAATCAGTTTGTGGGAGAAGAATAGTTTTCAGAACCCAGACATTTTCTAAAAGACTTCACGTAGAGTAGGAGAAACTGAGTTTCAGACAGGGAGGGGAGAGTGGGTCTGGCTGCTCCCTCTTGGGGTACCAAGGGAATGGAGAAACAGCTGAGAACACCTGAGGCACAGTGACTGCTGGGGTTCAAAAAAGAACAAGTGCTAAAAAAATTGCCTGAGCCTCTTTTAAGTCTTTTGAGAGCTGTTCCTCAGTGACAGGGCTTTCACTCCATTCTGTGTTCACCCACTGACATGATGCTGTACACTGGCTGCTGCAGAGGCTGGGAAATTGAGATATGGTTCAAGATGACAAAGATCACAAAGGATCAAAATCCTCAGCAATGGCCAAGCCCTGGGATGTAAGTGATCGTGGGCCAGTTGGTGCTGTGTTGCTGAAATGCAGGTTAAATGCCCCTCCCTGGGCATTCCCAGCAGCACTTCCCACTTGTGCTGGCAACATGGGATTGCTTTGCCTGTGGGAGAAAAGGAGCTTCTTTCTGTGCTCTTTGTCCTCAGGTGCTTGTGAAAGATGTGCTGGAGGGCAGGGCATGCCAGGGGACACTGGCAGCCAGCAAGGAGCCACCTGGCCCCACACATGGCCAAGCACGGTAGCAAACCCCTCTGTGAAGGGTTTTCTTCCTAAAACTCTGCATAAACAGTGTCCACTCTGATGAATACACAAACCCAGCTTCAGTGGAGTTACCAGGGAGGAACTGGATATGATGCACCACAAGAAATATCCCTGGGGCTCTTGGAGCTGGTGCTGTGCCATCCCTTTGGGCCCATCAGGGTGCTTGTGCTTCCAGGGGCAGGATCTCAGGGCTTTGCATTAAGTCTGAAATGGCTTTTAAAGAGACTTTCTCTGTTTCACTGTCAAGCAGAAGACAAACTTGTCAGTGGTACAGAAGTTGCCCTTTGCATGCAGTTGGTATCAGGCTGCAGTTCAGTGCTACATCACACTGTTTCCACCACCAGGGCAAGAAAAAATTGTGCTCAAGAGATGTTGACCTATTGGGAGCTTAATTTCAATATATGTTTCCTTGCTGATGAGTCAGAGGTTCAAGCCTGTTCCCTATTACACAGCATGAACCTAGAAAGCACACCAGATGCTGCTCTCCATTTAATCAGGTTATGCTGTGAAAGTGAAGTTGTTCCAAATGTGCCAAATTTATATAACTGAGAGAAGAATAGGGCCTGGCAGCTGAGCTGGCAGCAGTTGTCTCAGTGCAACTTAACCAAGGAGACTGTGAGCACCTGGCTGGGTGTTTTAAAACCAACCTGGAGCACTGGAAGTGTTCTCCACCTGGTGCACAAGGTGACTGGAAGATGCTTCAGTCCTCAGGTTTATTGAAAGCCCTCATGTGAGACTTTGGGATGAGGTTATGTACATGTGCTTGATCCCAAAACTGGGATGGGAACCTATGGAAGTGGAGTTGCAGAAGGTCCTGTAGCCTTGCCATGGGTGGGACTGGCTGGGGGCTTTGCTGTGCCATTGAGCACTGGGAGCTCAGAGAACAAACGTGGAGATCCTTGAGCTCTCAGAACCTGCAGCATCCACAGGGTGGGCAGAGGTGCAGGACAGAGCCTGCTCTGCTCCCTGCAGCACTGCTGGGACTCTCTCACAAACAGCAGGAAATGGATGCTGATGCAGATCTGATACCGTGGTGCTGTGCTGGGGGCAGATAGCTGAGGGCTGGGGGACAAGAGGCTGGGCACGTTGTTGTGTCTCCACGGTTCCAAAGACAGGGCTCTATTGTTCTGTGCTGTGCAGAGGCTGTTCCCTGGAGGATATCCTGTCTGGACAACCCTGTGCCAGTGTGCTCTATGGCTGGGCAGGGGCTGGATGCTCAGCCTGGAAGGAATTCAATAATGCCTTTTAAAAGCAGTGATTGATCTGCAGGGAGGGAGCAATGCCTTCAGATTTTGCCCCTCTTACTGGGTTTTTATCCGTGTGCCCATTAGCCCTCTCCTTGGGACATCCCTGCAGGCTTGCCAGGCACTACAGTGCCATGTAGGTGTGCAAGGATGTTTCAGTGTCAGTGTTTATCCCCACTGCCTCCTGTGGGGAGCACAACCCCACAGGGGAGCACCCAGCTGCAGCAGCGTGAGGAACCCCAGCCCAGGGTCTCCCTGTGTGGAAAATGCTCTGGGAAGAGCTGTTTATTCCAATGGACTGGCTTGTGAATACCCCAGCTCTGATTTACCTAGGCTGCCTTGCTGGATATGAAAATATCCCAGAACTGTTGCTATGTCATTTAAGCTAAATAACACACCCAGTTGTTTTGGACATGGAATTCACCAAAGACAGGATGGCTTTGCTTCTATTGGCTGCTGCCAGCTGTGGTTTCAAGGATGTGCTCTGCTGGGAGCCAATGTTGTCCTCAGAGCAGCTGGTGAGACTCTGGGCAATCTGAGCCCCTTGCTGATCCTCTCTAACTCATCCCTTTGATTCTGGTGCTGCCCTTTGCACTGTGCATGTGGGCTGTTCCCAGTTTGGAGGGGATGGTTGGGATGGGATTGGACAGGAACAGGCTCTTGTAGGGTAGCAGCAAGCAGTCTCTTCCCATCAGCTCTCTGTAAACACAGGCAAAAGTTTCTCATGCATCTTTTCCAGTGGAAAGTACAGATTTGAGGACATCAGGATGTTTTCTGAGCCTATGTTGTGTTTTGCTGAAGCTTTTGTTTAGATTTTTAGGTTTCCCTCTAAAAATAACTTCAATGTCCTCTTCTAACATTCTCAAAATTAAGGTGGTGCCCCATCTTAGAACAGAGGTGGAAATAGTTTCAGCATTTCCTCCAAATGAGAAATAAACTAAAAAAAAAAAAAAAGGAAAAAAATGAAGCCTCAAAAATGTGAATAAAAATTTTGGATTTTTGAGCTATGTTTTCAGTCAATCAAAAATAAGTTTCCAATCTTGCCTCCTCTTTTCAAGTGGAGGTGCTGAAACCGCCAGGATGGAGCTGCTGTGGCTGTTGGTCCCAGCGATGCCTCTGGGATGGGAAGGAGAGGGATGAGCCCTTCCATTTGCAGTTTAAGCCTCATCTTATGAGTCAGGTCATCAGGATAGGGCACTGTCCATCACTCCATCCCAACTGCAGAGCTGCAGCCTGCAGGGATTTAGCTTGGACCAAGGGCAGCAATTTATCTGCCTTTCCTCACCTTCCCAAGTCAGTCGTCATTAAACCCGAGTGACCTGAGCCTGCTTTGTGAGTTGGACTCTGGTTCCTGAGCACTGCCAGGGCACTTGGAGAGGATCTGTTGTATTTACAGTCATAAATCACAGCCCAGAGCTGAGCTGCCCCACCAGAACTTTCCCCGTGGCTCCTTCCCTCTCCCATCCAGAGGAACAGATGGTCCCGGTCCTCCCTGCGCCTGCAGAGCCGCATCACAAATTGCACAGGGGCGTGAGTGGGGAAGTCAGGCTTGTTCAGCTTCCAGATTTTACAAGAATCATCAAGAATTCAGCTTAGACTTTCCACAGAAGGGGAAAAAAATCTGTTATTTGCTGCAGTTTGGCAAAAGTGAGAGGGGAAGGGGCACACGGGCCAGGGCTGTGATCCTCCCCTGGGGCTGCAGCAGCAAGGATGTTGCTCCCACAGAAGTTTTAAAAGAAATGGCTTATTTCAACACTTCATTTGGCTTCAAGTTCCTTTGGAATTGGCTTCTCTGGCTTTTAATGAGCTGAGAAGACTTGAGGTCTTCTGCACCCAGGCTTGATATTCACCAGAAACTCAGCTCTTACTTCTTTTAAGCGTCCATGAACAAACTCAAGACGTGAACAAGGCAAGATTTAAAGTTCCCTGTTGGGGAGTTTGATGGTGCAGAGCTGGAGGTCCCACAGGGGACAGTGCTGGGGATGGGCTGCTGCTGTGGTCTGAGGAGCAAGGGGGCATCTGGGGCTCATGTCCTTGCCCCAGGCGTGGCCAGGGTACCCCAGGTCTCAGGGCTGTGATGAGGTTGCTGCAAGTGCTGACTCATCTGGCAGCTGGACCCAGCCCCTGAGTCACCCTGAGTCACATCCTCTGCATCCCGGGGTGCAGCACTGCTGGGGAGCCTTTGATGTCAGCTGTATGTACCATTCCTTGGAAACAGCTTCCCCTAATTAAATCAAAGGAAAAGCATCACTGCACCTCAGAGCCTCGGTTAGCAGGAAAAGCAGACTCCAAACATAAAAATATCAATTCATTTCTGGAGGGACACAGCGAGCTCTGCTCCACGAAACCAGACATTTCCAAATGGCACTGAGTGTGGTAAGTGACAGGAGAAAACCCATCCCAAAAATTACCTCAGTATAGCTTAGAGATGACCAGAGAGGAGCAGCCAAGCTCAGCTCCTTCTCATGCAGCAGTTCCTCAGGGCAGGAGTGCCTCAGCCACAGAGGTGTGAGCAGGGAGGGTCACCTGGCACCTGGGCTCTGTCCCAGAGGGCAATCGAAGGCATTCATCAAAATCCCAGGGCTCCCCACTGGCTTTTGGAGAGATCGCAGACAAGTAAATATGCTAATTCACTAATTCAGCACTTAAGCACATACTTGAAGCCCGACAGCTTTTTAAGTGCCTTTATGAGTGGGAGCCAAGACAAGGAGGGAACACAGATCAGATCATTCTTCCCTGGCCTCAAATCAGCAGTGATTTCAGCACATCCAAGACAACAGCCATCTTCTAATTCCAGCTCTTCCCCTCCCATGTGAGCCAGGGACCACCCAGAGCCACCAGATTTGCTGCACTTGTCATTCCATGCTGGTGCTGGTGGCACCTTCCTGCCAGCCTGACCCTGTCACCCTACTTCTATACATGTTCTTCAATGAATGCATTCATGAATATAAAAAGGAGGGAGTGACACATCTCAGTGAGATGAAAAGAACTGAAGAAGAAATTTTCCCTTTGGATATTGAATTACCAATTATTAGTTTCATTAAGAAGATCCTGCACTTCTCTCTCAGGCTCCTGACTGGGTGATCTTTTGTTTTGGGTGATGGTTTATTTTGCACAGCAGCTGCTGGGAAGCAGCAAAGCTGTAAACTCTGCCATAAATCCAGACTGTCAGTCCATGTGCCCAGTTGTGAAAACAGAAAAAAGAAAAAAAAAATAAATTAATATGCTGTCTCCTTCCTTGGCTCCACTTTCCTTCACTTGAGGCAATTTCCTTTTGCAGTTGAGTGAAGCCTTCCAGGGAGATGGTTGCTGCAAGAGGAGCTGTGCATTAACTGAGATCAGCTCAGATCCTGACACTTTGTGTATTACAGGATATTGCTTTTAGTACTTTTTTAATCAGGGAGGAACAATGCATTTTACTGGGAAAGGCTAAATGGTCTTCAAAAACCACACACCAGCTGAAAGTGAATTATCTCCTCCAGCCCATGTGTCAGACCATTTCTAAATGGTCTGATTTAGATTTAGATTTCTAAAGAGGAGTTTCTTAGGGATGGAGGTCTTGATAAGCGGTTTTCTTCAGAAAGGGAATCCTGAATTCCTTTTTAGCTTCTTGTCCTTAGGTCATGTGTTGGTTTTACATGGCCTGGGTTTTGGTACTGGGGGGCCACAGAGGTGGCTCCTGTGAGAAGCTGGAGAAGCTTCCCCCATGTCCAGCAGAGCTGGTTCCTGAGGGCTCTGAAGATGGACACGGCAATGGCCAAAGCTGGGCCAGTGAGAGAGGCTGGGAACACCTCTGGGATGACAGATTTAAGAAGAAAATCAAACCAAAGTGGGCACATTTTTTTTCTAGCCAGAGAAGAGGAGGAGATGAGAACATGTGAGGGGTAAACAACCTGGAGACACCGAGGGCAGTGGAGAAGGAAGGGCAGGAGGTGCTCCAGGAGCTGGAGCTGAGATTCCTCTGCAGGGCATGGTGAGAACATGGTGAGACAGCCCCTGGGGGCCCACGGGGGATGCAGAGATCCACCCACAGCCCCTGGGGACCCACGGGGGATGCAGAGATCCACCCACAGCCCCTGGGGACCCACGGGGGATGCAGAGATCCACCCACAGACCTTGGGGACCCACGGGGGATGCAGAGATGCACCCACAGCCCCTGGGGACCCACGGGGGATGCAGAGATGCACCCACAGCCCCTGGGGACCCACGGGGGATGCAGAGATGCACCCACATCGCGCTGCAGCCGGGGCGCTGCGGCTGCTGCTCCCGAGAGTGGAGCCACGCTGGGGAAGGTCACGGAGAAATGTCTCCCGTGGCAGGGACCCCAGGGCCTCCCAGGGGAAGATTCCTCTCCCGGAGCAGCAGAAGGAAACCTCGGTGCTGGGCTGACCCAGCCCCGTGCCCGGCTCCCTGCGCTGGCGGTGGGAAGGAGCCAGGGGCTGGGGGAAAGGTGTTCTTGGGGCTTATTTTACATCTCATTGTCCTCCTCTGATTCTGTTAGCAATACACTTTGTAACTTAAGTTAAGCCTGTTTTGCCCTTGAAGTGTTTCTCCTGGTCCTTATCTCAGCTCATGAAGCCTTGGTTAATTTTTTTCTCCTCTGCCCGGCTGTGGCAGGGGAGGGTGAGGGAGTGATTTTTGTGGGTGCCTGGCATTTGGTCAGTGCCAAACCACAACAGATCCATACACAGCAAGCACTGACAAGATGCATCAGTCCTTTTACCCTCCCTGGGGAGAAATCCTGGTGGAAAAGCCGTGTGTAGGCAGGCAGGAGGTGGGAAAGCCTGGACAGTTCAGGGTCCAGGCATCTTCCAAGCATGGTTGTAACCCTCAGGGGTGGGCTGGAATGTGGGGCTGAAAGTGGGGTTTAAGAAGTGTCTCTAAAGAAGCCACTTGCCCCATGTCAGCTTTGGTGTGTGATCCCAAGAGCCCAGACAGTCTTTTGCCACCCCCGTTGCAACAAATGAGCAAACAGAAAAACCCACAACATAAAGTGCTTGGTGAGCAAGAGAAGTGGAACAATTCATTGCCAGTAAGTAAAGGAAAATCAAATTAAATGGGCTTAAGCAGAAAAACAACCCTCCACATGCTTCTTCCAGAGAGACAGCCGCTGTAGGACGCTGGGGCATGTGAGTCCTGCCAGAGCTGGTGTGGGTTGTGTGGCTGTCTCCTGGCTGGCTGTAAAAGTCACTTCCAATACGTCTGTCTGTGAGGATGGGTAAATTACAGCAGGGAAGACAGCCTGGTCCCATTCTCAGCCCTGATTCAAATGAAAATGATGTTATTTCCTACTCAGCTGGAATCCCTCTCGTTGCCACTGGTAAAATACTTTTAACTGTTGGTGCTCAGGCTGTGTCTCATGTGTGAATCTGGGAACTCAGAGGACCTTGGGGGCTGAGAGGGACCCTACCTGCTGTTTTTATCAGATTTCAATTACATGAACATCTTGATGGCTGGATTTAGGAATTCCTGCTAATCAAAGTGTGGTGGTGTGGATGGGCTGGTGATCAGGAGATGGGATCTGATTTACTGTATATTTCCCACTTCTTTTTGCATGTTCTGGGAACACAACCCCAGGCTGGTGGTGCTGTGGGGCAGTCCCTGCTGGCATGGGCAGTGCTGCAGGGACATCATGCTTTTGTCCTGTGTCCCTTGAAGGGGAGGGCTCATCCTTCATGATGAGCCTCTGGCCACCCCAGGCAGGAGGAAGATTTCCTTTGCAATGAGATGGGCTGAGAAGCAGATGTGACTTTCAAGAACATAATCAACACTCGAGACTCAACCTACACATGGGTATTGTTTGGGGTTACAGCAGGGTCTGTGTTTGAGGCAGGGCAGCTGGACTGGATTTTGTCCTGGGTTCAGGAGAACCCTGGACCCACTTTGATTAAATCCACTGAACCTTACTGCAGGATCAATGTCAAAGTGAGACACGAGCAGGTCCGAGGTTGCCACTGTCATCTGCTCAGGGACAAACGTTTGGCCACAGAATACACAGTTTTTATGTGTGTGCATGGAATTACTGAAAACCATCCATTTTTCTTTTTTAACATTTTCCAAATGTTTTTGCTGCCTAATCTGCTGCAAAGTGCTGGTGCTGCAAGCTTGGTGTCTCCTGGGTTAAAAGGAATGCACAGGCTTTTCGTACTCTCCTTCACTCCGTTTGTGGTTGTTGAGTTCAGCATTTTTGGTGTGTGTGTTTTAAAGAGTGACTCACTCATTTTTGCTCAGGGCAAGCTCAGTTTCAGCCAGGAGCAGGCCAAGGAGGATGTGAGTTAGGTTTTGCAAAACCTCTTCTGTGACTTTTAATTTGCTAATCCGAACCCAGAACTAAAGGGTGGCTTGGGTCCAGCTTCCAATTCATCTGAAATGATTGAAAAGCAAAGCTGAGGTTTGGAAATTTGGATATTCTTTTAACCCTCTCTTGCTCCAGTATTTTATCTTCTCTTTGCAAAAAGAATGAGCAGGAGACTTTCTAAATGAGCATCAAACACCAGAAAACTTTTGATGGCATCTTTTTGATGACGTGCCCATTTCCTGATGAATTATTTCCAGCTGGCTTCACTCTCACAGAGCTCAGGCAGGTATAACTTCTGAGGGGTCCCAGCCTGGAGCAGATTTGCATCCAGAGCAACACGGGGTTGCTGGGTCTGTGGTGCTGGTACTGTTTTTTCTTGCCCAAGGAAGAGCCTGGGCTGTCCCAGGGGGCAGGAGGGAGCACTCCCCATCCAAGCCCTGCAGCCTCTCCCCAGCCCAGCCCAGCCCTGCCCCTGATAAACACAGGATGTCATTGGGCAAAGGCACATTGTCCTCTTTTATGCCTGGGAAACAAGGCTGGGAGGCAGGAACAGAGTGTCCAAGGCAGAGCCAAATCCCCAATTCAGGCTTTCTGGCTCTTTTGTTTTTTGGTCTCAGGGCCGCAGTTTGGAGAGGTTGGAAGGGAAGACTGTGATTTCATCCCTGTCCAGTGGTAGGGGAGCAGCACTGTATCCTTCACACTCCCACACAGGCAGGCAAAGCACAATGTGATCCTTCTGGCTGCTTCCCCCTTCTCTCCTGGGCACAGTTCTGCAGAGCAGAGCCCTCTGTGCAGCCCGTTCCCGTGGCGGGGAGCAGCTCAGACAAAAGGGTTCGTGTCAGAGGGTTTCATTTCAGCATTTTATTTCATTTTATTTCAGCATTTCAGCTTTCTGAGAGCCTCCCAAACACAGGGCTGCAGTGTCTGCGAGGGAGAAGGAATTGAACATCTGGTAAAGGTTAGGGTCAAACGTATAAATGGGGGAAGCACAGCACATTTCATTAAAATACCCAATCTGTGACGTCAATTAAACTGATCAAGCCCTTCTGCCTTGCAGTTAGGGAACCATTAACTTTATCCAGTGGAGAGTGTTTATATGGAAAATATGAGGCCAGGAAGTCTCTCCTGATTGTGATATTGAGCCTATCAAAGGAGCTCGCTCTCCCTTTTTTATTTTTAATCTCTACATGTTGCTTTTCCACCCTGTTACGGTAACAGCAGCCTCTTGCCTGGCCCCTGTGGGGTGACATTCACCATCTCCTCGCCAGCCAAGCTGCTGCTGTTGCCTTCTCCTGGGCTTCTCCTGGGCTTGGATGTCACAGGAGCCTGTGGAGCCACTCTCCCTTGTCCCATTTTGCACAGAGAAAAAAGATGCAGCTTCCTACCACACGTGCACAGCTTGGCCAATGTCCAAAGTATACTTGGGAAGTATTAAGAGTAGGTTTAGGAGTGTAATAAAAAAATAGCTTCCATGGGGGAAAAAATGTTCTGTTTTTGCAGTTGTTTGAAATGCAGGACACTATGAATGGGCATAAAATGTCAGGGGTGGATGTGTGACACCCCGATGTGCTCACACAACACTTGGAGTTGTGGGGTTTATGTGCATAAAATGAAAGAATTCATGTTTTTCTCCAGTAATTCTGGTTCATTCAAAGCCTGTTCAGTTCCTGCCAGGCGAGTGGAAATCTTAATTTCAGTGCTCCAGGAATGAAAAGAAGCTGCCATTGAATTACTTCATGACAGTGTCTGGTTCTTGGAAATCTGACCAAGAGTAAAACTGGCAGCATTTGTTGTGTGCCCAGGGAAACCTGCCCCTCTCAGCTCTTCAGCACTGCCCTGCAGCCCTGCTGTGCTGTGGGTTGGGCTGTCCTGGTGCCCTGCAGTCCCTGCAGGATTTAACCCTCCCAGGGACTGAGCTCAGCCACTCATCCCCTTCATGGCTGTGGTGGGAACTGAGCTGCTCTCTTCTGGATCCATCCATTTGAGTTTTTTGATCTTCTTTTAGCCAGTCCCTTATGTCCTCCTTGGTTTTTCTGATGGCTGCCTAGCAGGAAGGAGATTTTATCCCTTGTCTTAAATCCTGGGTATTTATTTCTGTTGCTGAAATATTTTCCTAAAATTCTCTTTCCTTACAGAAATAGTCAAATGTCACCCACCTCACACACCTCATGGGTCAAGTCAGCCTTGGATTTATTGCAGAAAAGCCTCCAAATCAAATTCTTCCTCATTGGAGAAGGGGTCTCCCTGCAAGTGTTTGTTTTTTGTTTTAGAGTTTTTTTTTTAATTCTTTCTTCTTTTTAAGCTTGAAAGAGCTTTGTTTAACTTCTGAGCAAGCCCTTTCCTTTCTCTGACCTGATCTCAGACAAACCAGCTGGGAAAACAGAAGAGCTGTAAAAGCTGAAAAACAGCAAAAGTATGGACAAAACCATGAGAAAAAAAAAAAATAGGGTTTCTTGCCATGAAGCTGGGTGGTCCACATGGAGCCTGGGGAGTGCACTGAGTCTTGTGAAACTTAACACACCTCTGAGCACAAATATCTTCTCTGCAGGATCAGGCACCTCATTTACCTCCTGTTACACCCCAAGATTTTTCTAAAGCCATGTGGTGCTGCTTTAAAGCTCTGCCCTTTGTGAAGCTGAAGGACAAATGCTGGAGGATGGACGCCAGTGTCCACCTGAGCCGTGAGAATTGGTGTCTTCTTGGGAAATTTCAATGTCGGATGTGAAAAACACACTTTGGTGTGAATCCAGCCCAAAAGGATGGCTTTGTTCTGTCAATCCCTGGTGGCAGCACCTGGGAATGTTGCCACAGAAGACTCAGGGATGTAACATCCTTTAAATCCTTGCACTTGAGACACACTCCCACAAGTGAGCTGTTCCCTTCCTGGCTGAGGAGCTGTCTGTGTCTGCTGAGGGATTTCTCTGTGGAAACACCTTTGTGGGGCCAGGGGGTCAGGACTGGTGTTGGGCCTGGGGTGACACACGGGGGTCACTCCAGACCTCTGTGTGTCTTCCCTGAACCATCATCAAGGGCAGGTGGGGAGCTCCTCTCCCCTCACTGCAGCTTGAACATCCATTTGACAGGGCAAGACACAAACCTAATTTTCAAAAACAAGTATGTGAAGCTCTTGAGGTTGTGATCTGGGGTGGGTCAGCCAATGTGCTGTTTAAAAAGCATTACGGTATTCAAAATGAAATAATTTTTCTCCTTTGAATCACAGCAGTCAACTGAAGTGCTTCCTGACCAGAGCCAACTGTTTGTAATTGGATATTTAATTTGTTTTATGTAGTTCAGCACTGAGTCTCCATGTTGTCTGAGCAAGAAAAACCAAAATAAATTTTAAAATCTTTCAAAGTCGAAAGGATTTGCCAAGCCTGAGAATATTATTTTGTACTCTAATTAGCTGATTTGTCAGAATAAGAATGAAAACAACTCCTGGCTGCACTCGGTTTATTGAGGTGCTGCTGATGGTGGGGTTCACACTGGGGACTGTCAGGAGGCTCAGCCATCCCTGCCCAGGTGTTGCCCTCCTGTGAACTGCAGTGTGGGCAGGGAAGAGGGGACTGGCCCAGTCTCACATGACACAAAGCTTTCTTTTTGGTGTGGGTTGCAGCTGCTGGGCTGCTGGAAAATGTCACTGGCCCACGGCAGAGATGGCCCACTGCTGGCAGTCTGAGCAGAACACCTCTGTCCCAGGGGATTATCGATCATCTGAGCATAACTGTGACCAAGAACTGCTGAACAGTGGACAAAAGACAGGTTTGTTATATTAAACTGAAAACAGATGTCCCTGTACAGTGAGGCACTGGGCCCAAGAGCATAAATTGTTGTATCACCCTCCCTTCTCACAGGGTGACACAAATGGTGGATTGAAGTTTAAACTTTTAAAATTTTCTCTTTGGCCACTTTTGCTGCATGAAGGTTGCTGAGCAGCTTCTACAAGTGTTGGAACTGTTCTCAGAATATTATGTGTTTGTGTCAATTTTGCTTCTGATTTGTCTCCAGTGAATGACCCAAGGTACAGTTAAATGCTTACCAGATAGGTAATTACCTGAAAGCATGAAGTAATTTTATTTCCATGTGCATCCACTTGGCCATCTGCTTGGAGATTGGCAAACCAGGACCTCAGCAGTCACGTGGAGACAGGAAATTTGTGATTTTTTCAGCAAATCATGTAAAACTCTAAGCAGTGCCTGCTTTCATAACAGATCTGCATTTTGGCAAGAGTTCTCACAGGTCTGTAGAGCATCTTAGGGCTTTTGGCCAGCTGGGCTCAGCTCAGTTCACCTTGTGCTTGTGAATATTTTCATGGGCACCTTCACACCATCCTGCCTTCCCCTTCAGCTCAGGGCCTTTTGGATTCACTAGACTTGAGTTCAGCTGAGATTTGCTCAGAGAGGTTGAAATACATGGAATGTGTTGACAAGAACAGAGAGAAAGCAGAATCCTGGGACAAGCAATAACAAGATGTCCAATGAATGACATCAAAACTTGACTGAAGCTGAGCTTGCAGTGATACACACAGAGCCAGCAGACAGATGGGAACCACAGAGGAAGCCAAGAGGGAGCAGTGAAGAGATGATAAGACAGTGGCCAGGAAAGAACAATGCAGAAGTTATTTGGACTAAGTTTGCATCAGAAAATTGTGTCTGGTGGCAGGAGAGAAACCTGGGGAACACAGCAGGACTGGCTGCAGTGCAACCACTGGGTCTGGACAAGAGGGAGAGCCCAAGAAGGAGGAGATCAGAGGCCTAAATGTCTCAGCAGCAGGGGGACATAGTTCCTTCCTTGTCAGAGAGGAGAAGCTCCCAGGAAAGCCCCTTGCTGCAGACTGGAGCCCTGCTGCTGTCTGAGCAGGCGTGGAAGAAGCAGAGAGAAAACAAACAATCCTGGTGGTAAACAGAGTGGAAGTGGGTGAGGCAGGAGACAGTTTGGAGTGACATCAGTTGTTTGTGACTGTTTGTATCCCCATATCTTGTATCTCAACAGGAAGGTGGAGGTTTGCTCCTCGGGGGCTGCTTACCCACGCCCGAGAGCAGCAGGGCCCCCGTGACAGGGACCATGGCCCTGGGATGGAGCCGCAGCTG
Organism: Rhipidura dahli; assembly: GCA_013399225.1. Taxonomy (NCBI): domain Eukaryota; kingdom Metazoa; phylum Chordata; class Aves; order Passeriformes; family Rhipiduridae; genus Rhipidura; species Rhipidura dahli. The sequence continues at coordinate 458,813 of VXAC01006272.1, forward strand.
GATGGAGCTGGAGCCAGGATGACACTGTGCAGGGACAGGGGTGGCAGCTCGGGGTGCTGGGATGGGCACAGTCTGCTGTCACATCCAGCCTTTTCCTGTGGGCAAATGAACCAACTCGCAGGAGTGTGTGCTGCTGTGAGGGAGGGAGAGCAGAGCAGGGCAGAATGGCCAATGTCTATTCAACAAAATGCTTTGGGATGTGCCCACTTTGGCATCAAATGAGTTCTGCTGCCTTGACTGAGGGTTAGGTGTAAGCTTTTTCTGTTTTTCTGATTTAAGCCAATGCTGTAAAAACTTTGTGAACTTGAGCTCAGGGAGAGCAAAGCCAGTCTTGCTCTATTTTTCATATTTGTTCCGAGAGGCTTGTTGGCAAAACTGTGCTCTGTACTGTTACAAAAGAAATCTGGGACAGAATTATTTGAATAGAGAGCTATAAGTGATAAAAATCTGTTTATACCACAACATCTCCAGCCAAATGATTGACGTATACATTTCTGTCCTTCCATTGATGTAACTTTTCAATTTCCTGTTGGTGTCTAAGCTTGATTTATTTTTCCATTTATTTGGGTTTTACAAAGAGCACTAAAGAGCTTGGCACTTGGGGCTCCTTTTTTTTCTTTCAGTTCAACTCTCTCAGTCCTCGATCGCTTCATTGTTTCTGCAAACAATGAAAAAGAGAGATGGAAAGAACAGCTGTGAACAGCTGGTTTGCTCACCAGGTGTCTGACTGGTATTCAAGTATCTTCTTTAGAGGGAGGCCTGTATTCCCCAAAAACAAAACAAAACAAAAAAAAATTCAGAGTTCACTTTATTTGCTGCCTTCACACATGATGTGACACAGATTTGCAGACCTGAAAGAAGCCTGAAAAAGCAAAACAAGAAAAGCTGCTCCAGGAAACCTCAGGGTTTTTTCTCTCTGGTTGCACCCCAGCTGAATTGAGCATAGAACTCTGCAGGGCCTCTTTAGCCAGTTCCTGCCAAGTTAATTTTAGAGACTCCTTTCTCTTCTCATCATCTAACTCCCCTCTGCCTCCCTCACCCAACATCATATTCAAAGCAGTGGTCAGGAGCCAGGCCTGGAGACCTCTGGTTTTGAGAAAATGACTCCTATGATTTATTCTGCCAGCAAACCTGCTCACTTGGGCAAGGACCCACTACCCATTCCCAGCTCACAGGAATCCCCTGGCTCCTACAAAAGCAGCTACTGTTGCCAGTCATCCCAAGGTAGCAGAGCCTTGAATGCAAATCAAGAAAAAGCAGAGTGAATTCAGGAGCAAAGCTGATTTATTGCCCACAGGTTGGTAACACGATCACAGCAGCGCTCCAACGTGCCCCAGGAATGGTGATGCAGTCCTGACATCCTGCCCTGTGCAGGTTTATTCAAGGCAAACAGAGAGAGACAAACACATGTAGCACCCCGAGGGAGGACACTGAGATTTACTGGCAAACAGAACCAGGAACTGTTCAGCAGCTCTGTCTGCAATGGCAGAAATTGGTGAGCAGCACTGCCCAAAACTGGAGTCTGCAGTTCCCCTCTTGCTCCTGGGTACAGCAGCTTCTCCTGGATGTCCCCTGACTTTTTGGGAGGGTGCCAGCACCTATTTTCCTCTTCCAGGCCACAGATGTGTTTGTGGGGAGGTCACCAAACCCAGCACACCCCCAGATCTGGGCACACCAAGTGCTTCTTGCTACCACTCCAGCTGAGCCAGACCAGAAAAATCCTCGTTTGCTAGGAATGAGGAGAGAAAGAATATAACTCTTAATCTTCATAAGCAATAAAACAAGAAGCTGTAGCTCTTGCTTTGTGATTTCTCAGATTAAATGCTTTGCTGCCTACAATAATAATTTGATTTCTGGCAGTCACAATGAGTTCATAGCCCCTGTTCAGCTAAACACACACACCTGAGCAGAACCCTGTGTGCACCTAAACCCATCCCAGCTCAGCAGAGCATGTCAGCGTGGACTTCAGGGCCAGGGAAAGAAGGGAAGTGAATCCTTAAAGTTATTTGTGCAGCACCAAGTCAGAGCAATAGAAAGGATAGGGTAGTTTATATGGAGCAGTTTTGAGTTTGATAGAAAACTCAAATGGGGTAAGCAAATGGAGTTTTGCTGGATTTGGTGCAAGTATGTCTACATCACTAATTTTATATCTGCATCATCCTGATCAGCTCTGCAGTTATGGGAGGTGAACAGCCCAGCTACAGCAAAACTGAAACCCAGTTTGAGTCTGCTTTACCCATTCCAGGACACCTGCATTCAATATCAAGCATTTAATGTTTATTCCTCTTGTTTTTAAGTGTTTTCACCATTCATAATGAGAAGGAATTCCCATTTGCATGGACAAGCACAAGCATACTGACCAAATACCTCACATCACATGAAAATAGACTTGCCACAGTTTGGGGTAATTGAACTTTCATTGGAAAGTTACTTAGAGATGACAAATAAGGATATTTCCTTCTTCCAGGTATTAATCTTCTACTGCTTTTCACCCTACAGAGTAGCACTGACTAAAGTTCACCCATGATCTGTTGATATCAGCCCAGTAATGTTGATAAAGTTGTAAGGATTTATCTGACATGAAGCTTCAGATCACCGTTATAAAATCAAGTAATGAGTTTTATCCTTCACATCAAATCTGTCTTTCTGGTTAACAAAAAAAATAATCAATTAAATTTTAAGCTATTTTACATGAGCATTCAGCATCATTTCAGTTACATCCTACTGAAGATCATGGAAAAGATTCCTGTCTGACTGTCACACCTTGTCACCCTGCTGGTGTGGGTCAAACCTCTAATCCATCTGTCCCTCTGTCATGCAGCATCCTGGACTCGTGCACATCCTCTAAATTAAAATTGATATTTTTTTTTTTTTTTTTGCCTGCAAAATCCCTATCCAAAGCAAAAATGTCACGGCCCAAAATCAGCTCCTTTAGGATTTTGCTCCTTGTAGTTTTACACAGAGCCAGTTCTGGTGCCAGCAGAGTCCTCCAGAAGGGAGCTGGAATAGAAGCTACACCAGCACCCCATTTCTGCCAGATACATCTCAGCTGGGCAGGGGTTGGAGGGACACATCTCACCTGGAGCCCGAGACAAAGGAAAAGCAACCAGGGAAATAGCTGATCAGTGTCTGCCACCTCATGGCAACTGCTTTAATTTTCCTTGAGGACCAGATCCTCTCCAGCTGAGACTTTTCTAGGAAGCTGATGTGCGATAAAGGAAATTGGATATAAGTTACTGTGTCTCCCTGCTGGGTATCGGGGGTTGTAAGTGTGAGGTGTTTTTGTGGATGTGGTCCCAGTGGTGTCTGAGGCTTTTGGGGAGAGGAGTAGAGATCTGTAGGCAAAGTTTGTGAGCGTAATCTGATAAAACCATAGTCTTTGTTTTGAGCTTCTTTTATTCAGGGTATGCTTAGCCCCAGGTGCTAGCTGTCTCTGTCACCTCCGTAGGACTGTTCATAGTCTCAGAGTCAGACGTGGCTCTGATGTGTGCGTGGGGTTGGGGTCCCAGGAGGGAACTGAGTACAAATAACTAATCAAACCCATTCAGTACCCTAAGAGCTTCTTTCTATTCGACCTTTTAATTTTCCGTCTTGAATTTCTATTCCTTTCTCCAAAGCAGCGTTTTCACAGCTATTTCCTCTGTAGAGATGAAATTCCGAACAAAGGCACCTGTAAAGCAGGGAAGAGTTAAACCAATGTGGTAACACTTTCCGAAAGCGAGCAGCGACCGCGGGAGCTCCTGCCTTTCCCTTCAGGTGCTGGCAAAGGGTTGTCACCATGGCCAGAAGAGGTTAAAAAGCAGAGGTTTCCTGTGGGACAGGCGCTGCTGGGTCCCGCGGCGGCGTTCGGGGGCAGCGGGGTCCGCCCGCCGTTCCGCGGTGCCGCCGGCCGGGCCCGGCTCCCTCCGGGATGCTCCGTACGGAAAGCAACAGCTCCTACGTGTGGCCGGCCGGGATCAGGCTTGGAAACGCCGTGATAGCTTAAAAAAACCCGAGCTGGAAGAAGCCTGCGGGGGGGGGGGGGGGGGGNGAAACAAGCCCAGACGTAAGTGACGCTGTCACCTTGTGCATTTGGGATTCTGTGAGTTCAGGTCTCTGGCGCTGCTGGCTTCTGTCTGCCTCACCTCCCCTTATTTCTTGTGGTGCTGCTGAATTCCAGCTCCCTCTCACCCAAGTTCTCAAATCTATTACGTTGTTTGTGCACTTGGGAAGTACACAGGCAATAGGAGACCAGGAGGAGATGGGGAAGGGGGTCAGGCTCCTGGCAGAGCTTGTGCTGAGGGAAGGCAGCACCCCAAAAGCCACAGGCCCCGTGCACACTGGTGTGTGGCCCCTCTGAAACACCATGCACTGTTCAAACAGGCATTTGGGCACCCCACAGGGGCTCCGTGGCTGGGGGTCTGCCCTTGGTGTCTGCACAAGGGTGTGCAGCACATCTGCTTGCCCTGGATTTGCTCTGGGCACTCGGGTTGGGCTGGAGGAGCTGCAGGAACTGTGGCTCCTGAGCCTACCAGGTTTCTCACTGCAGTTCTGAAATATCTGCAATTTCCTTCTTAAATTATGACTTGTATGAGGAAGGCAAAGGGCTGAGGCAGCTGCCTGCTACCCCAAAGTGTTGGCCTTCCCTGTCCTGGGCAGCAGGGACATGGCAGGATAAGGTGCTGTGGTGCTCCTTCTCCTGCAGCAGGGCTGCTGGCAGATGACATTAGACCCTGGCAGTCCTTGGGCACAGGAATATTAAACCATGAACATCTGTGGTTGGAGCTGGACGTGGGATGGGAGGAAGAAATAAATGGTATTGCAGCAAAATCCCTTCCAGGACTTCAGTTTTCAGCACACTGACTTGGACAAAGGCTGCTGGGAGCTGCTCAGGCTGAAGGACAGGAATCCTGGGAACACAAGCATAAATATGAGATTTTGCTGCAAACTAGGCCCTGGGATGAGGTGTCTTGAAAGTATCACCTATTTTCACCTTTAAGAGAATGGTTGAGATGCTGTGGAGCTGCAGAAACAAGAAGGCTTTTTTCTCTCCAGGAGACCATGTCTGCAGCAACACAGGAGGTGCTGTAGCAATGCAGTACCAGATTTTACATTCTGAAAAGTCCCTCTAAAAGCTGGCATGATGCCTATCTAAATTAAACACTTCATGGCATGTATCTCCCTGCTGCAGTGTTAGACAGTAATCTGAAACAAAGTTATTCGTGTGGAGGACCTTGGAGGACACAATTCAGGTTTGGAAATCCCATAAACTATTTTTTTTTGTTGTTGTTAGCACAGTGCTAAGTTCAGAACCCAGGCAGCCATCTGAGGACCAGTTTAAAAGACAATGTAAAATCCCATCTCTGTCTCAGCATGGAACTGTATCATGTTTATTACTCTGATTACTCTATTACTCTTTTGTAGCACAACATGGTTGAAATTTAAGGCCACGAGCCCTACTGCCTATGTGCTGGTGCTTCTGAGAATTTTGGGAGGAATTCCAAAAGACTTTCAGTTTCCCAGTGAGCACTGAAACCACATCCCAGCTCCCATCACCATTGCTTTGGAAGGAAAGTGCATCATTAAGAGCTTGTTTTAAAAAGACAATCTCAGCCTCATCTAAACCACATCTGACAGCCCAGTGCTGTGCTTCAGACACAGCACGTGGCACGTGATGGGCACAGAAGAGCAGGGACTCACAGTGTGCATCCCGGGTGCTGTGGGGTTCCCTCCTGCTGCCACACGTGCCTCTGGCAGTGCCAGCCTTGCAATTACTCCTGACACAAACTTCTCCTCAGCTCAAGGGCCATGAGGGCAGATGGTGGGCGGGGGATGCTGCTGGTGCTGACCTGAAAACGGGTGGTGTGTGTCGAGGTCTGGGTGGCAGGATGGCCCCGTGACACATTTCTTACAGCTTAGACACACCAGATCGGATTCCTGCTGACACAAAGCCCTTTTCCACAGCTCTGGCAGAGCTGGGACAGCCTAATCCCTTCCTAAAAGCCTCCTGTGCTGTAACCAAAACCCGGGGGTTTTGCACAGAGAGGTGAGCGTGCTGATGTGGGGTCTGTGGTGCTCCTTGGCACCATCCCCTGCCCCTCCTGTCTGCCCCCCTGGTGTCCTGGACGCCTCTGTCTCCAGGCACCGTGTGGGTGGCACATGGCAGCTCTTTGTGTCCCTACTCCCTCCTCAGCTCCAGAAACACAAATCTGTGGGGTGCAAAAGGCACTGGAAGAGTGTGTGCTCAGGAGCCTGGCCCTGCTGCCAGGCAGGGAACAGCCACTTGCAGACTTCACCTTCTTTTCAGCAAACAGAGGGTCCACTCAGGAAAAGGAAATTAGCAGTGCCCAGGCTACAGAAATGCTGCAGTTTTGTTGTACCTTCTCACACGTGGGAGACTCAAATGAGACAGAGCAGCCTGTGGGAAGCAGGATCCTGCAGAGGAATTTGTGCAAGGACTTTCTGGGCAGTGTGACGTGTCCTTGTAATCCTGATAGGGACCCGGGTAATAAACATCTTTATTCACTTTAAAACACCTCTGTAGCACTAGCCCAGGGCAGAAAGGTCTTAATCAAAATCAGGATCAGGCTTGTGAGATTTTGAGAAAAGTTACCTTGCAAATGACTTTCTAATTATTTCTGTATTCATTTACTAATTACACAGCTCAGTTCTTTTCAGCCCATGAGTCCAAGGAAGGCTCTGCAAAATGCTATTGAAGAAAACCCAGTTTGGTACCTGCCCAGCAAGGAAAGAGATGGTCCCTGGGCAAGGGGGATGTTTTCCTGTCAATATAGCAATCAAATTTAGCTTCTGCCACTGTAGGCAATGTGGCATTAAAAGAAGGAGCTTAAGTTATTAAACTGAGCTGCTTTAATCGTCCGGTTCGGGGAAATCCATTGCTACAGGAGACCTGAGGATTAGTGTATTTTTACCACAAAGCCAATACATCTATTCTGATCAGTTGGCACTTGCTCATTCGTGCATATGAAACTTCATTCTCTGGGTTTGCACTCACTAGCATGGGACCAAATGGAGTTTTATTTGGAGATTGACCCTGTTACCTTGAACCTCATCATTCTGGTAGCTAGCTATGTCATTTTGCTCCTGGTTTTCTTGATCTCCTGTGTGCTCTATGACTGCAGAGGGAGGGATCCCAGCAAGGAATACGCTCCTGAGGTCCCTGCAGCCAGCCAGCCCCCGATCAGGCTGGTGGTGATGCAGCAGAGCTCTCCTGGCTCTCGCTGGGCAAAGGGGCTCATCTCTGCCTATGAGAACCCTGCTGACCTGCCTGGCAAAAGGACTACGGTCGTGTGAGGGACCCTGCTCCAGCTCCTGCCTCTCTGCTATGTTTACTCCCCGTTTGCAGCAGGATAACCTGATCCCCAGGTAAGTTCAGATGCTGATTTGTTTGATGCCATCGTTCAGGGGGTCATTTGTTGCTGAGCTGTGCTTTGCCTCAGTAGGAGCTCACAGTTCTGCCTGCCAGCCATAAAGAGACTAATTTCCACTGCTGTTGCTGCCTCCCAGCCCGCTGGCAGCCAGCAGCAGTGATGCTGTTATCCACTCAGGCACTGAAGAGGGGCCTTGGTTTAATCTCCAGTTGTGCCTGGTGCAGTTATTTTGGCAGGGACACAATGTTGTGCAGAGCATCCCACCCCGATGGGCTGAGCTGTGCTGCCCCACAGCCTTGGCACATCCTCCTCAGTCGTGCAAATGACCTTGGGAGGCTGTTCCCACCTCCCTGGGGAGAAAGGAAACACTAAAGATTTTCAAAGGATAGAGATGGTGCCTTTCCAATAGCAGCCAGCTGCTGCTCCCATCAGAATTTAATACTTTCCATGTTGTCTGGGAACTCCCTGGAGGGCAGTGCCAAGCCTGTCTTGGCACTTATTTTCTGTAGGTAGAGCATAAGACCCCTTGCCCTGCACAGATCCCCTGACAGGATACAATATGCTTCCTGGAAAAGCTGGGTACAATGCCTCCTGCCCAAGGGAAGGCAGGAACTGAGGTGAATTTACCAGTAACGTGAAACGTGTGAGTCACCACCATCCCCTAGAAGAGGAATTTCTGACCCCACGTCCTGGATTTCAGTGTCCATCTCCACGTGTCTGACCCTGCCTCTGGCCCTGAGCCTTCCTTCAGCTGTATCACGTTCCTGCTGGGCCACATGAAGGCTGTTGCTGTGTCTCCAGTAAATCTAATGCTATCTGCATCAGCTCCTGCTATTCCCATAATTTCAGAGCTATAAGCTAAAGGCTTTTTTGGTCAAAAAGTTTCTTCTGCATCTGGCTGGTTTTCTCCCTCTCAGTGACTAATGGGATGTTTTGTCACCAGGTTATTTTGTCCCTCTAAATAGTGCTCGAGTTCCTATATGTGACATTATTGAAGTGGTGGATTTTAGCTGGTTATTAAGGGAAAATTAGCACTGGACTCAGACTGTTGCAGGTGCCTGTCCCATGGGCTATTTCACATCAAGGTAATGTGAAGTTCCACAGAGTCCTACAGGGAGTTTTAGTAAATACAGTGAGATTTATTACCTGTGTCAGGTTTCATGGATGACTCACTGGATGCAGTGGTCCCCTAATGCCTTCAGCACAGGCATTTCAGATACTTCCAGAAATAAACTGCAGTGCATTCCAACCACAACTGAACAAAGCTGTTGGCTGGATTGTTGGTTTGTACTCCAGCTGGGTAGGAGCAGTCTGCCTGTGCCACAGCCCCAGATGTACTGGTTTATGTACCAGCCACAGAGCATCCTGGCACTGGAAAAGAAATCTCAAGTGTATCTTTTTATTTAATTGTATTTTAAGAAAAGGAGCCAGAATGGTTAGTGGTTTTTCTTTGGGTTTCTAAATTCTTGTGGGTGAGCCCAGGTTTTTTTTTTCAAGCTGTCCTTTGCACCCTGGGAGTTATGGATATGCCTGGTTTGGGAAGGAAGCCTGAACTGGAAGGAAGGAAGGTTTCTGATGGGTGGGTGCTGGAATAAAACCCTTGATATGATGAAACTGGTAAATCAGAAGTTGGTGCCATGATCCTCTTCCATGTATCATGCTGAAATAACAATGTTGAATGTCTTCTTTTGGTTATTTAGCACTGAAAAAGTGCAATTAGTTGTAGCTGCTCTGGCAAAATGTGCCAGTGACTGAGCTGCTGGGATGTTCTGGCTGCTGTCACCCACACAGGCTGGGTGATCTCTCCTTGGGCTCTCCCATCTGCCTTCCCTTCAGCCTGTAAGGTCTTTAAAGCTTTTTGTGTGTTCATGTATCATTTAACATTCTAGGAGCCTTCTTGGTGATGTGGGATCCCTGGCATTAGAGAGCAGAAATAATAACCTTGGTTAATTAGACCTTGATGGGGGCGGTGGGGAAAATGACTAAAAAGAGCTCCAAAACATCACAAAGAGCATGGCACAGCTCGTGTCACACCAAATGCCACAGAGCCAGCTGAGAAGCTGTTGCTGTTTGCTGAAGGTCATGCAAATATTGTAATGACACCATGTCACGCTGCCATGTCACTGCCACTGTGTTTGCTCCTGTGGGTGAAGCAGGCTGGCAAGGCTGTGTTAATAAACACTTTTTTAGCTGAAATTCTCCAGATATGTAGTTCTGTGTGTGTGAACCACAGATCCCTGGCTCCTTGAAGCTCAATGGCAAAGCTGCTGACTTTGGCAGGGAAGTTTTCTTGCTTGAGCTGTAGAAGTTGTCCCTGGGGAGGCTGTGGGTGCAGGGGCAGTTCCCATTGCTCACTCATGAGGAAATTTATCAGTTGTGATAGTTGGTGGACTCTGCTCCAAAATGTGGAGGTAAAAGCAGCAAATGATCCTTTCCTTCTGATAGCAGGAAGGTGAACAGAAGGGAAATCCCTTTCCAGAAAATGAGAAATTGAAGTGCACAGGGACTTTTCCTTCCCAGCAGGAATAAAATGGCTTTCCCAGTTTTGTCTACACTAAACCAATATTGGAATATTGTTTATACTAGACCAGGAGTAGTGTTATTGGAGTATTGTTATTGGAGTATTGTTATTGGAGAGAGCCCTCGAGTGTGCGCTGAGAATTCCAAGTAATCAAGTGTCTGTGAGTGAAATTACTGCTTTGGGGAGGTCTCTGCTGCCACACTTTACCTAATGACTGTGTCAAGAGTAATGCATGCAAATTGGCATTTATCAGGCCAAGCTTGCCAGAAATCAGCCCTGAAACTGTGTTCCTTTGAGTGCTTGCAGTCCTCTGCCCTGCCATTTGCATCATTGTGAGAAAACAGGGAGGAATACTCCCACAGCAGGGTTGTTGTTTCCATAAGCTGTGTGTGAAATGGGAACCCCTCGCTGGAATTCACGTGGTACAAAACATCCTGAACCAGGCTTTGCTGCTCTCTATCCCAAACTGAGCCGTGCAGAGACTGAGCTGTCCCTCTGGGACACCTGCAGCATCTTCCAAGCGCCAGAACGTGGCTGTGGGGATCCATGGATTCCAGGGAAAGAGCTGTCCTGCAGCTCTGCACATCCTCTGCATCTGACTCTTCCATCCCTGTTCAGAGGAGGATGGATTTGTGCCTTGCTTAATCCTGCCCGTGCCTATGGAGATGTGTGCTTTGCCCAGAGGATTAGGCAGGATTTTAGGGCCAGGATATCCAGCACAGAAACACTGTCCTGCAGCAGGTGTCCTTTGCAAATGAGTGAGATGTGGGTAAAATTGTATGAACATTTATTCAGAAACAATGTGAGTTAGAGAACGTTGGATGGACTGACAGAGATTCAGGAAATCTGCTCTGTTCCCTGTTCTGCCCTTGGCTTATGGGGCATCCTTGGACAGCTCCTGTCCCCTCTGTGCTTTGCTCCACGTGTCTCTGGTTAATTTTCTCTGCTCTTCTGCCCCCTGCACTGAGATTTCTCTCTTAGTAATTTCTGCAGTTCATAAGGGGGTTATCATCACAAAACTGGCACACAGGGGCTGCACTTGAATTTCAGTCTGTGGACTGACCCCAGTAGGATCAAAGAGAGCAAAATAAAATATTCTCCCGCAAACAATGCCTGGAGCAGGTGGATCAGAGAAGCCAATGAACAAGCCACATTAAATCTGGGCACAGCCTTCCAACACCTGCTTTGGGTGAGCTGTGGTCACCATGGAACTCAGGGGTGCTGGGAGGATTTATTGCTATTCTGCAGGAAGCAGGAATTCAGTCTGCACTGGCTCACTTACAGTTGGCTTAGTGCCCTTTTAAAGTCACAAATTACTGCTTCTGTAAACCCTTTATTAAAGGTTTTACAGAAACAACAGGAAAAAAGATTTCTAGATTTCTCCAATATTAATTCAAGTCAAGCATGTCATTAAATTCACTGAAAATACATCTTTCATGTGAGGCTGTTCCACTGTAAACATACTGTCTAAGCCTGCAGATTTCTTTTTAAAATCCCTAATAAACCACTACATATGAGTAGAGGATTAGTCCAGACAGACTAACCCACATTTGCCAGGGAGAATTCCTTCCCCATGCAGTGATTGTTTTGAATTTGAAAAGGGGTTAATCTTGTCTCATTTTTTTTTATCAGCACATTATTTCATCCTCTGATAGTGCTGAGTATAAAAGCACAGTGACATGTCCAAGTCAAACCCCTTGGCTGTAGAAGAACTTAAGAATGATTTTTACTGCCTAGAACTGCATCACCTTGAGGTGTCAGTCATTCAGCTTGTGTGATGTTGGTGCTTTGGTGGGAATGCCAAGAAGTAAGAATTGGTATTGGGAGTTTAATTGGAAATACTGTTCTTTCAGCCACAAGCCAGTGCTGCTTTGGGGAGCCCTACAGCCCATTTGTCATCTTTTAGACAGATCAAACCCCATGAGCCCCAGTCTTTTGAGCTACCTGGGTACCTTTTACATGGCAAAGCCCTGAGCTGGCTCTCCTGGCCCTGCTCCAGCCCAAATGACTTTGTTGCTCTCCCAAGTGCTGGACTCCCTGTGTGGGATCTGTTCTGCCAGGTGGGCTCTGGGGGTTGGAACTGAATCCATGAGTCCTGCTGGGGTCCCTGAGTGGCTCCTGGATGAAATGACAGCTGGAGCCTCAGCAAGGAAACACCTGTGAGGAGGATGGGGGTCCGTGTGCTGGAGTCTGCTGGTGGCTGCTGCCCAGGAGGAAAGCAGGTGGGTCCCTGGGGCAGCTGTCAGGGCTCTCAGGTGAAGGTCTGGCTCTTCATGCTTGAGTGATTGAAAGCTGAATTAATTGCTTATAAAGAAATTGCTCTGACATCCACAGCAGAAAGTTGTCTGACTTAACAAGAGCAAATCAGAGCAGAATGATAAAAAATGGGAAAATTGGAGCAGCTGCCTTCTCAGGCTTCTGCTCTGCTCCTGCTTTAGTTTCCTTACTTCCTCCTCCTCACTCATGCTGGTTTCCTTGGAGACACAGCTCCTTGGTTTCCCTGTCTAACACTCACGCTGCTTGGCACTAATGTTTCAAAGAGGCATTCCCACCCTGATTTGGCAAACTGGGGGCAGTTTTTGGAGGCAGAGCCTTGTCACAAGGCATCCAAACCCAGCATCTGATGGTCCAGCCCCAGCTGGGGATGGGTCAGTCTCATCCCAGGTCTGCAGCAGATGCTCTGTGTGGGCAATGAAGTTGTGCCCTAGTTTCTCCATCTGTTAATGTCAGTAATAATTGTTGCACAAGTGGGGTGTAGGGTTGATTTAATTAATATTTATGAAAGAACATGAGATCTTTTCATGGGTGGTGTTATGAAGAAATTGTTTATTATGAAGATTGCATATTTGTGTCTCTTCCTGAATGCCTAGAAGACTTGGACATACTGTTTAAGCACTCTCATTTTGCATTCTTTCACTATTGAAGCTGATTGGGCCCATGGTGTAGCTCTTTATTACTCTAAAAATACCCTGAATTTAACTGCTATTGACTTCAGCATGAGCAAGGAATATAGGCTTAGCATCCACCTTTATTTGCAATAATTATATTGCCTAAATAATCACTGTCTTGCCGCTTTATTAGGTAATATTTTTCATGTTCTATTTTTATCTCAGCTACTTCTTTCATGTAAAATAAACCTACAAATCCAGGCCAATTCTAGGGCTAAACCTTTCAAGAAAGAAGAGGGGGAGGCAGGGATTGGGCATATCCACCTTTGCCTTCTTCAAATGACAAACTGCCTGAATTTCTGAGGGATTAATGGGAGTTGCCTTAAGTTTATTGCTGGAAACTGGGCACACAGAAAGGGAATATAATGAGCATAAAAGGTGTATTGAAAAAATCCATGAGTAGCAGCAGATGATTTAATGTCTGCAGGTGCCCTGACCATTGGGTACAGCCACTGCCCCTCATACCCTCCCCAACAACAACCCAAAAATACAATATTGGATGGAGTAGTGCTTATTACAGGTGATTTCCCCCCATTCTCTGCATTTCTTCTCTCTCAGGGGTGTATTAAACACAGATTTGACAAAAGCCACACACTTGTTTCCTCAGAAAGAGGAAACCTGCTTGTTCTCCTTCCAAAAGAAGAGCAGCAGCCTGGGCTTGCTGGAGGACAAACACTCCACCTGTCCTGAGCTTGAAGGACATGTCCCTTAGTGAGACAGAATCTGCCCAGATTTCAGCTGTCCCCCGCGGGGAGCAGTGCAGGGCTGTGTTTTGCTCTCTGCAGGGCTCCCAGCAACGCTTCCTTTAAATCATTTCTCATCAGCCACCAGCAGCTCTGCAATTTCCAGCCCTCCAGGCAAAGCAGGCAGGTCACCAGGGCAGGGGAGGTGTTGTGAGCCCAGGGACGCTGGAGGGAAAGAAAAGCTTTTTACTGAGATGGGAATGGTATTTTACCACTTTTCAGGTTGTTAGTTTTAGACCAGGTTTACACTGGAACCAGAGTGTTTGATAATGGGTGGGTGTTTTTATTACCAGCAAAAACTCAGATGCTGACATGGCGACACCAGCAAAAAGAAATTTGACAATAAGCCTTATTTTCCTTGCTGAAGTGATGTGTACTAACTTGGCAGATAATCTCATTAATTAATTGAAGCTCTATTTACAGTTGATGGAGAGAGACAGCTTGTTAGGGACACGCCATGCAGTCTTTTCTAGTGCAGACAAGGCTCTGCAAAGCTGCATTTTTATTTATATACATATGCTGAATTGAAAATCGGGGCACTGCTTGCAAAGCCAAGTGTTCTATCCCTGGAGAAATGAATAGAAGGCAAATCTTTGGCATCAGGAGGCTCCGTGTTTGTTTTGGGAAGGAGAGCTGGCAGGGATCCCGATGCTAACTCTGAACATCTGAGGAAAAGGCTGCTGGAAAGAATTACATTGTGACGCAGACAAGGGAAAGCCAGGAAATTTGAAGCCAGGACAGAGACTCCTACCTTAACTCATTCTGGCATGGAAAAAAGTCATTGTGAAGTATCAACACCACATCCTTGGGATGCATATTTACAAAGCGTGTTTGAGTTCCCTGGGAGGAGGGAGCTTTTCACCAGCTCGTGGCGGTAGAGATTAGAGACCTGCTGGGACAGGGGGGAGTGTTAAGCCATGGCTGGAGGAGAAGATAGAGCTCATCATTGCCACGTCTGTGGGTTTCTGTAACTGCCTTGGCAGCGTTGTTTGGCCTGCGAGGGGACATGCTGCCCCCTCATTGTTGCCTCTGGAGAGCTGAAGGGACAAAGGACCCTTTTCCCTCCCACCTCCAATCAACTCTGTCAGCCTCCAGATCCCAAGGCTCCTCTCCTCTTGTGAGTTTGTGTTCTGGGTATGACAAAAGTCCATCTGTTTGTCGGGGTGATAGTTAAACTGCCATTAGGGGACTGCAAGATATTATCATGGGCTGGTTAATGGGAAACTCTTTTGCAGATGGACTCGCTGCTCTTCCCCTTTTGCAAACAGAAAATGTTTTGCCTCCTTCAGCTGCTGAAGGTGAATGTGTGGGTTCATTTCACTGCCTGTTTTCTCTTCGTGTGCACTGAAAGAGAGGATGCCCCAGCCTGGGGTAGAGCTCCCAGGGGAGGGGGCAGTCGTGTTTGAGGCAAGAAGGCAAAGAAAGGTCCCAGTACCAGCAGGGGGGTGGGCGAATGATGCTGTTAAAACTTCCCCAAAGCCTGGCCCACAGGGCAGAGCTTCAAAGCACGGTCATGCTGTAGGGCTGCCATTTCCTGTTTCGTTTCACAGCTGCTAGGGAGGAGATGACCATGTTTTTTCTATGCCCTCTCTGCTGGGAAGCTCTCATGGTAATCTGGAGTCACAGATGTTACAGGAGCTGGATCATTTCCATTTTTTTTTTCAGCAGAAGTCAGGGCATACTTATTGGATGAAATGGATGAAGGCAAAAGGCTTAAGCCCAGGCTGTGCTCTCATCACACGAGGGTGAAGCACCTCTCTTTGTTTGTACATATAGCAAAACTTGCTCTCACCTGGACTGGAGCAGGTCCGGCCTTTTGCTGAGTTCTCTCCAGGCAGGTGCAGCAACACTCACCTGCCTGCAATGCACAGGGCACCCTTGGGTGTCCAGGTACTTCCCATCCTGGGCAGACAGCTGGAAGTGAAGGCTGGGTCTCAGCAGCCCCCTGCCCATCCTCAGAGCCCAGTTCCCTCGGGATGAGCACCAGGACCTGGCTGGGTGGCAGGAATGGGTGGGACCAGGCAGAATGTGTGTTCCCAGTGTACAGCAGTGCTGTGAGCATGGGCAGCTCCTGTCACTGCATCCTGTCAGTGCAGAGCTTGAGAGCATCCTCTTGGGACAGAAGCATTTTGCTACTCTGCTTTGATTGAAGTGCCATCCTGTCAGATTAGCTCTGCTCAGATAAACCTCTGCTGGCCAGATCACAGCACTGCAAACTCACAGAGTAACCTGCCACAGGCACCAAGGGCTCAGATCAGCTCTGAGTTCAAAGGGGCACTTTGGGCTTAGAACTCACAGTGAGCCTGATCATGGCTTCAGCCTGGGAGATGTGGCAAGTGCCCCAGATGAGCAGAGCAGGGCAGGTCTGCAGAGACAGAACTGGGTTTGTAGGTGCAGCCCTGGCTGCAGGCACAGCGCAGGCTCCTCCTGCACGTGGTGCAGTTAGAAAATGCTTTAATGTTTGGATTTTAAAAAATGAACCCATCATAATGCATGTCTCCTAATAAAAGATACTGTAGAATGCAACAAAAAAAAGCCCTATTGACTTGTCTGGCTGCTAGCCCCATATGAATGTATACAGCTCCACACGCTGAGACCTGTCTTTGTGCACATAATTACAGGTTCTTGCATAAAGGCTGCAGGTGCTTCTATTTTAACCCTGTATTTCAGTGTCTTAAATTCAATACAGAAGTCATCCCAGCTAGATTCTCATTCTTCACCTCATCTTGGGTCACCTGTTTTCTCCAGAAGCTCAAGGGACAGGGCAGATTATTTGACTGTCCTAAGCATCAACTTTCCAAAAAGCACATTCTGGGATGCAGGTACAGCACGTGATGTGCACTTGCTGTCTCCCCACAAACCACTGGTCTTCTCATGCTCCAGTTTTTTGGGTTTGCAGGGCCTAGAGTCTGTTTTTCAGGAGTGGGGTGTGACAGAGCACACCATGTGCTGTGCTCTGTTCTCCCTGTCCTTGCTGCAGGCAGGAGGTTACTCCAAGTAATTCAGCAGCATTTCAGGGGAAGTACCCAGGGGTGACACAAGTGCAACTGCAATGCAGGAGAGGGGCCCAAATTTGCACAGGTACAGCCATGATTTCCATTTGGCTGCCACACTTCAGAGCCTCTGTCAAGCCAGGGTTTGGCTGCTGGATGTGCTGCCCCAGCTTTCTGCTGCCCTTCCCTGGTTTCAGATCCAGCTGCTCTCTTACTGTTGGTTTTCATACTAATTTTGTCACTCCCTGTACCACATGACCACTGGTTGGTGCAGATAATTCACTGTTAAAAGACAGTGCCTTGGTCTTCAGATCCAACCATGGGTCTGAGGAAAGCTTTCCTGAGAGACAGAGGCACTTACAGCTCCCCTGAACCCCCTGAACTGGTGTCATTAGGGCTGCACCTGGGACATTCAGCTCCTCACTTTGTTTTCCCTTTGAGGGCCTCAAGCAATGTTTTTTCTTAGTCAGAAATCAGATGCCTTGTAGTGGACAGCTGGCATTTTTCAAGTGAAGATGGGATTAATAAAATCAAATATTTGTTTCAATTTGAACAAAAGTAATTTGTCTAATCAGACTGTCTTCCTCTGGCATCTATCCATGGAAATACAAACCACAAAATAGCAACAGCTCTGGGTTTTACACTGGAGTCCCTCCCTAAGAGACTGAGTGTCCTGTTCAGCACAGATCTCACTGAGTTCCCAGGGCTTGCTTTCTTTCAGGTTTGGTGCAACAGCAAAAGCTACTGCTTTGCTTCTTTTGAAGATATTAGAACATTCTCTGAGTAACTCTGCGTCTTCAGCACAGGGATTCTGTGATTGTACCCCCACAAAACCTCCTGTGCAGAGGGGATGTGGAACACCACTGGTACAGCAGCTCTGGCTGCTCTGTGCCCAGCCAGGGCCAGCTGCTGGTAACCAGACCCTTGGTTTTGTCAGCCCAGGATCCCATTTCAGGCAGACCTGTACACAATCTATAAATCATCAGGTCTTTTCTTTCACTTCCTTTTGCATATAAGGTAATGGCAGTTCTACATTCCTTTGGCAGTGCAGTAATTTATAATTTGACAGTGATTTAATGAAAATTCTGCTGTTCTTCTCCCTGGAATTTGAGAATAGACATTACAAAGAAGTCCTTCCTTGACCTTTCCCTGTTGGCCACTCCTGGAAATTAGAGTGTCTTCATTTTAATGAGCTCAGAGGATTGGGGAGTTGCAAGAAAAGAAAAATCAACTTCAAAAATACCTAACCTCCTCTTGTGAATGTCAGAACATGTTTTTAGATGCAGAACTCTTACCTGAACAGGCTTGTTCTCTCCTCATTCTATGGCTTCTCCAGCTGAGCTGTTTCTTGGCTCCAGCCTGTGCTTTATGATGCAAGGCCATGTTGACTTTGCATGAGGTTTGTTGCAACATATAGAGCAGATTTGTAACTCACCCCAGCCTTTGCTTCCCTCTCTGCCACTTCTGCAGTCTAGGTAGCAAACCAAGGGTGACCTGCCTCTGTGTGTGTGTCTGTAAATCCATATAAACACACACACAGAATGTAAGATCAATATAAGAATATATAATGATGTAAATCACAATATAAAAACATCTCTGCAGGGCTTCCAGGAGCTGTGTCTAACCTAGCAGGGCCATCCTAGCAGTGAAGTGGAAGAAAATGAACTGAATAGAAATGACTGAGAATGGAATGAGGTCAGGAGATGCTGGGTTTTGGGCTCTCCTCTGCTGGATTCCCTCCCTGTGGGTTCCCTTCTTGGCCATGTGGGTCTGAACTGTGCCAGTGCAGGTTTGAAATTTGGGTGGTGTGGAGACAGAGCCCAGCAGCTGCACTGCTCACCCTGGATGGGACAGAACTTCTGCCTCAGAGCCAGAGTGATGCTGCTCTAGTGATGGTTTGGGAATATGTACCCACAGGCTGCAGGAGTTTGTAAATGGAAATAAAATGTAAATTAAATATTTGTTGGAGGTTGATAAAGCTCAGCTGGATTGTTTTGATTTTTACCAAAAAGCTTCAAAACTGGCCAGGCATCTTGTTACCTTTCAGGGTATTGAAAGAATTGCTTATTTTACCCTTTTTGTTGGGTGAGATGATTTCTTCCAGAACCAGTGTTATGGGGTCAGTCAGACTTCAAGCCCAAGCTCATGGCTATGGAATTGCTCCTCTTTTACCAACCTGAGTGCCTGATTAGAAATTCAGTCTGCTTTCACAGCCAAAGGAGAGGGTTGGGTACCTCCAGAGGAAATTCAGATCTCAGGTGGATTTTGTTCTCTCTGAGGTGAAAAGACACTTCATTTGGGTTCAGTGAGAAAAACACAGGTTTGGTCTCTACTGTGCATTTTGGGTTTCTGGTCCTGGAGGTGTTGTGAGCACAGCTGTGGAAGATCCTCTGCAGCTCCATGCCTTAGAACAAGTTTGCTGTGTGAAAAGCTGGGACTTGTATAGGTTTGAAAGCTGTCTAAATAATAGTGGGGGTTTTGTACTACACCAGTGCTATCTTGCATGTATGTTTATTCAGTAGTAAGACTGAAAGCTTGGAAGAGAACTATGTTTGCAAAGGGCTGTGATGGCAAAGGTTTCCTTCTAATGTCCATGTGCAGCACTTAATGGAAGCAGATATATAATGGAAAATACATAGGAAAGGTAATTTATTCTATCAATGTCAAATACCCACACAAACCAGTCTGGCTCTGTATTTATATTTGCAGAGTTTATTAGCACAAAATAAAAAATAAACCACAGTGAACATAAAATAAACCACACTGGAATATGGGAAGAGTGTCACCAAAACTGTTCTTGATCCAACACTGGGGCTGAGCACTCCCAAACCAGCACTGAATAGTTTGGCTTTGAGGTGAGTCAAGAAGGAAAAGACAGGGATTGTTGGTGCTGAAATCAGGGTAAGTTCCAGGGCAGCCATCTATAAATATGGACATTGTTCTGTGAAGGATGAATGTGCAAATACAAAACACCCTCAGGCCTTAAAAGAGTCTCACAGTGATGCTGCCCTGGGCCAGGATTGCTCTCCAGGGCAGGACCTGCCATCAGCCAAGGGTTTCTTTGATTAAGGATGGCTTTAGCCTACACTGGTTTGAATAACAAAAAAGATGAGCTTCACTGCCTCACCTGCAGGACAGCAGAAGACAGAAGCAGAAAACTTCTTCAATGCTGCCTCAAGTCCCAGTGTAAGAAAAGTGATTTAAATTTCCTTGATCCCACAGAAGAGTGTTTGCTGCAGCTGCTGGTTTCTCACTGTGGCCTCTCTAGGGAGCTGGGTGGTATTTTTACCAAGTGGAAGGGTTTGTGGATACCAGCTTTGCCACTACAAAAACGAGGAAAACAGCTGTAGTTTTTGCAGTCAGGTAAATACTGAGCCTAAGCACAGTCATGCCCGAGTAGGGACCTGGTGCTGTGTTCACCTGGCTGTGGCACAGCACACATTAGACATGCCTCGTCTCCCCAGGGATTTTACAGCTCTGGGGCTGAGGCACATTAATTATCCTGCCGTCAAAACAAACCTTCCCTCTGCACTGAGGACAGAGCTGGAGCTGGGCTCAGAGCTGGAATAACAGGGGCTGTGTGAGGTCAGGGTGGAGGTGAGCTGGCACAGCTCCCCGGGCAGGCAGTGCAGAGTGGCTGCCCACATTCCCACGGGCTTAGCTCAGGCTGTGGCCCCTGCTAGCATGGCCATTTTTGATAACAAATACGAGCAGCTTTGCCACCTCCTCTGTGTGATTGTTGACAGAAGGATGGGCATTGTCCCATTCCCCTCCAAGCTGAGAACTCTGCAGAAATTTCCAGCTGGAGTAGACACCCCTTTGTGATGCTGTTCTCCATCCCTCCTCCAGCAAACCCTTGCTGCAGTGGGTAAATTGAGACCAAAGCAGAGACTCTGAGCTGCTTGGCTTGGGTTTTCACACTACAGGATAAAAAGCAGGATTTGGAATGTAAAGCTGTGCATCTAATCAGCTGGAATAAGGGTCCAGAGGGCAGCCCTGGCTGCACTGGAGCCACAGCTCCCAAGGGAGGCTGAGGATCTGCCCTCCACGCCAGGCAGAGCAGCTGGGTCATTCCTGCCAGGCCATGTTCAGTGTGGAGGGCAGGACTCCTTTTGGAGGCAGCCACATTCATCACCCACAGCAAAATTTAATGAACAGACAACCTTTTTTGGCAGCTCTTTATTGCAGGGAGGGCAGAGGGTTTATGTGAACTGGATTTGTGAAGGCAGTTGTACAAATATTTGTTCTCTGCTCCTTAGCAGCAAAGGGACGAGTACAAACAACATCCCCATTTAAGGTCCCACTCACTTGTTACAAAAGATTGATCCAATTTTCCTTGTGTTAATGGGCCTCCAGCTTGGTTTGCAGGTTGTGTAAGGTGCAGCTCAGCCCCACTCCATAGCCTGGGACAGAGGCAATTCTGCAAGGATGGAAATCCTCCTGCACAGGGAAGAGATTTGGCCAGGAAAGTGGCTGCAAAAAGGGCACCTTTGGGATCTCCAGTCACTGCTACAATTCCATCTATACCTCACGGTATCTCAAGCATCCATCTGCTCCCTGGGAAGGCAGGATCACACCACAAGCAGCCAGGTGGTTATTTACCCTGCTCCCTCCTGCAGGCACTGCCTCAGGTGACTTGTTCTTACTGGAGGAAAAGAAAATTCTGAAGACAAAAAAATTCCCAGGAAAGTTTTAGCATGTGGATTCAGTGCACAAGTTAGATTAGGGCTGCTCTGTAATGACCCAGGATCAGATCAGATTATCAAGACTGCAGTGTGTAAGGCTTCTCCCTCCCACCTTGGATTGAACCCTATGTCACATATTGAAAATGAAATATTGAATAGCTGCTCCCAAAATGAACACAGTCCATTCAGTTCTGTGATTTTTCCCACAGGAAAAGTACCTTATCATGGCATTAAATAGTGTGCAATATTAGGCAGATAAAGGCAGGCTAAGACAGACGACTTGAATTTTGATGTTCCCTAATGTTAAGGTCTTTGATTTTGCAACTTCAGTACTACTGTTTTATAGATGGAGAGATTTTGTGCTTAAAAGTGTTTCTTTTTAAACCCTTCCTCATGCAGTGGAGAACAGGTCCCTGCTGTGACCATAGAAAAACTGTGAGAAAAAGAGCAGTTTGAATAAACTACTTTGGATGATTCCAAAACCATTTAGCCTTGATTCCCTTTAGTGATCTCATAGTGCACTTTTATCATCACTGTAATTTGATATTAATATTTTTTGAATGAAGTGGAGGAACATTTCTGGCAGTTGTTTTTGGTAGGTTCCCCATCAATGTCTACTTAACTGGAGGCAGAAAGAGTCAAGCACACATTTAATTATGGAGATGTCTGCATGACAGTATAAAATCTCAAATGAAAAAGAAACACTTTTAATATGAGTAATCAGCAGACTTAAAAGTCTCGGTCATCTTTAAATAGCAACATATTGATGAGTAAAAGCAGCACTAATGTGTAGTGCACTATACAGCCTGCAGTTTAATAACCATTTATTTTAACATTCCATGTTGCAGGAGTGCAAGTAGGGGCACAGCCCATCCCTCAGTTTGTGTGGGATTAATGTCACTGTCCAAGAGTTGGGCCTCTGCCCCCCAGCCCTCCAGAACAAAAGGGAAGAGATTAACTCTTCTAGAGAATCACCTCTCCTCTGCCAAGGGGCATCTTTCCTCAAAGGAAGCATTCTCCTTTTTGTTGCAGAGGGCACCAAGGGGCTTTTAAATGGTTAATGCAAATGTACCCAGCACAGCTCTACTGCCAAAATATGGGAATTTGGACTTCCACTGAAAAACTGAGAATGCCTTTACACATTTTGGATAGAGACTTGTCATTTTGACTAAACCTCCACAGAGGTTTTCCCAGTGCCAGGTTGCTAACAGCTTTGGGGTTGTTTTCTAGAATTTAAGTAAAATGCTATTACAAGAATCCTGTAAAGTTCCAAAGACTTGGAGGCAGTTCAGAAACCACCATTCCTATTTATATCAGATGTGAGGCCGTTTGAAATGAGCCTGGGGCAGTCAGTGGGAGCAGGACAGGGCACAGCCGAGGGCAGAGGTCTCCGTGGTGGTTTGGTTGGGACACAAACAGCACTGTGCCCTCCCCATCCCCACTCACACCAGGGTTGTATCTTGTCCTGTAATTTATAAAATTGGTCCTGCTAAAGCCAAACAGAAAGGAGGAGAGTGGTGTGACCTCAGTCTGAGCACAGCACAGGAATTCCTGGGCTTTGATCCTCTGCCAGCGCCACGGCCCCAGCCCTGGGGAAGCTCCTGAGGAAGCAGAGCTGGAGAGCACAGCCTTCCTCCAAGGCTCTGGATTCTGTTCCCAAACATGTGGCCTTGCAATTTAGCACCCACAAGGTCCAGATAAGAAGGTTGTAATGCCCAGTGGAGTAGAACAAGGTTAGGCCCTGGTGAGGATTCCCTCTCCCCTCTGTGGGTAACCAGAGGCAGCTCAGAAGTGACAGCCCCAGGGAAGGACCAGTGTCTGGAAAGACATGGTCTGTGCCCACAAACATCTCTATTTCAGCTCTTCATCAGGGGCACTGTCTGTTTATTTCTTGGTTTTGTTCAACCAGCCTCTCCTTATAAATATTGCTGCTGACCCTCAAGACCCAGGAATCTGGAGGACAGGAATTTGCTGTCTGAGGGTCCTGTCTTAAAAACAGGCTGAGGGACTCCTGTGCCCCTCTGGATTGTTGTTTACTCACTCGCTGTCCAACTGGCTCCTAAAAATTTCCAAACTATTCAGGGTTCTTTTTCCCCTTTAGTCCTTCCAGCAATTATGTGATGGGTCAGAGTCTCATTTGTGTGAGTCCAGTCCCTCAGTTATATCACTGGAATGCTGTAGACTTTCATCTGCTGCAGCAGAAAGAGAAGTCAGGTCAGAGTCTGTCTGAAAACTTATCCCTTCCACTGAAGATAACACAATTTATAACTCTAACTCAAGGACAGACAGAATTAGATGAATGATGTACGTAAGGCCTCACAAAGGTTGCCAGTAGCAGTAACACTTGTTTTGCAATCACTCTGTTTGGAGCAGAGTAGACAAATTTGCCCTGGAATCAAACTTCTTGATATCTCTGTCTCTTGCAAGTCCTCTGACCTCTCAGCAACTTGGCCTGGCCATCAGTGACTAAATTATATATCCCAAGAGTTTCCTGTTGTTCAGAAGGGATGTGGTGAAACAGAACTCCCTTTACTCTTTGTAACACCATAACCAAGAACAGAACATTTGGACTTTTGTCCTTGAATAACAGAAGTTATTTCTGCAGAAACACTGCAAAAACAGTCTCTAAACTTATCAGGGGAATTGCAAGTTAGAAAATCCCCCAGATCCTCTTGTCCCTGCCAGACACACTGCTCCCTCTTCCCAAGGCTAAGAAGCATTATTCAGATTGAGAGATAGAGTAGGAAAAATGTGTCTGGTTTCTGTTGGGTTCTATTAAAGAACACGTTCATTTTGCTTCTGAATTATATTTGTAAACATTTGTGAGCAATAGAGAAAAGTGGATTCATATTTGTTAAGTCTATTTACGAAACCTAGAAAACCTGAGACAATGCTATATACTGGAGTACAGACGTTTTCTCCCTTTCCAAATGTATTTAGGAAACCTGAAATAAATAAAACTGAGAGGCTGTCAGCGAGCTGGCAGGAAGGGCAGGGTGAGTTCATGGGCTCCATGCAGCCCCTGCCAGTGAGGCCAGGCTCGTGTGCAGATGATGCTTTCTGACCTGCACAGGGCAGTCAGGCACCTCTTCAGTTTCACTGACTTACACTCACCTTGATCTTCCTCTCCCATATTTGTCTGGGTTTTTTTAACTATTGAGAAAACTAAGTACCATTTTAAGCTAAGTGAGAGTCCATCCAACCAGAGAAAAACTTCAACTATTTAACAGCCCACAAGGAATCAATTTGTTTTCTTTTGCTAAATATGTTTGAAATCTCTAAGCAGTCCAAATGGGATGTAGGAACCATTTCCTCTCAGATGAGGAATGAAGGGTTAAATTCCACCCACTGTGTTCACTTTGGCCTGACCTAGGGCTGGGAGGAAACAATGAACGCCTTTCCTTTAACTTAAATGGATTTTGTGTCAGCCCCATTAAGTAACAGCTTATTTCCCTGCATTGATTATGATGTCAAAGATGAGGAATTAAGAGTGATTATGGGTGGCAGACACATTTGCAGGGCAAAAACCCAGCGATGGGGAGAAGGAAGGAGGGGAAAGCATTTCAATGTTATAAACACCAGTTAAAGATGGTCCACTGTGGACAGGGATTCAAACACAGAACTGCTTTATTCTGGCTTTGGTGTAAGGGAGAACATTTTTCATTTACTTCTGAAAAGGGCAGAATTTGGGGATATATTAAAATATTGGGTCCAAAGAGAAATAATTTAGTTCTGCATGTGTAACACATTGTTTAAAAAGATCTTCCAAAGCCTCCACTTTTGAGGGCTAAAATCCAACATCTGAGGGAGGGCAATAATGGTCTTTTTTTTTTTCCCCCAAGGGTGGGGTACAGCTGGAGCTTTTCTTTGCAGGCCACAATAACGAGACAACTGGAGGATGGGGTGAGAGACCTCATCTCTTAGGATCTAATGACACTGACAATATATACTGTCATAATACAGCAGAGTAATTCTTTATTCTCTGTTGTAGACTTCCTAAAAGCAGGCTACAACACAGATCTTTATGACTCTTATTCCTTTGGTTTAAGAAAGTGAACTGTGATTTTTGAGGTGTTCTCCAGTCTGAAGCTGAAGGCAATGGCAGCTGCTTAGCTCCTGAGTCAGGTTGTCCTGATTTGGCCTTTCATACAAAATTCTCTTTATGAGTGAATTTTACCTTTAATAATTCCCTCTCTGCCTGTCAGTTAAAATTCCATACTGATTTCTGCTAGAGGAACTGACAGATGTTCCAAGGGCTATGGGCCACCATCATTTTTATGGTACAATTACTAAAAGCCAAACCCTTCTGACATCTTTTAACTTCTAAAAGAGCCTTGAAATCTGGCACCTTTATGACTAAAGCTTCCTAAAGGAAGCACCACAGAATCGATATCTGAAAGCAGGATACTTCTGCATTTTTGAAGTAAAAGTTCTCTGCAGTCATTAACAGACATGATTCATCTGATGACTCAGAATTTGTGCAACTGGTCCAAGGCCATTGCAGAGACTGAAAAGTGCTGCTTTTCTCTCCTTCTCTAAAGAAGGGATCTTTTCTCAGTTACGTGGAGCACCTCCTGCCCTCCTGTCAGTTTCTTCATTTAAGGAGAAGGTTATATTCAGAACATGCAACAGCAAGGAATTTGATTGAAAAGATGAATATAAAATTTGACCTTCATTGATTTTACCAATATTCATTTTGAAATCTTTGAAATGTCCTTTTGCTTACTGGAAATGCAATGCATGGCAGGGCTTTCGTGATACCCAGGCCAAATGACTGTGAAATAATGTTTCTCCATTATTTTACTGTAATTAAACTTCATGAGTCACATAAATAATCATATTATAATTTCGTGTTTGTCTCATGTTTTCAGGAGCTTCATGCTTACTGATGCTTCATGCTTACTGATTTGAAGTTCCTGAATCAGATACATTCTCTTTACATTTTGGTTCAATTTTTTTAAACAAGCAATTTTTTACATTTTCTGTGACACATTTAGATTTTATTTTCATTATAAAATTTCAGTCTCACACCAGATTTTATATGTTAATAATTCAACCATTGCTTTTGAAGGGGTTCAATGGCTCAATTCACTGATGATTTAAGTAGTCAATTTTCAATCATCACTGTCTTCTGAGAGTTTATGGCTGTGCTATTCCTTTCCCATTAATTGCTGTCATAGTAAAGATTCCTATCGACTGGAAGAACTTCAGTGTTATTCCCCAGGGTAACTGTTTATTATCCTCACAAACTCTTGTGGGTTTGTGGGACATGAAAAATACACTTTCCTCAGAAATAGTGACAAAAGAGAAACCTTCAGCAGAATTTGACATTTCACTATCCAGACTAAGGGAATCTAATACAAGGCCCATCCCTCTAAAATCCCTTGTTTCACTTGCAGGAAGTCTTGCTAGGATGTGAGTAACAATGCTGTAATCCCATTTCAGGTTTAGTGCTGGCAGCAAGACCTGGGACATCAGGTCATTGTTTATGTTTCAACATTTCTATTGTAAATGGCTGTCTATGCCAAGGAGCCAGCCCTTCTTAGATACCTGTGTCACCCTGGAAAAGTTGTCCAGGCCAGAACTAATTCCATTAGTGTTTGGAAAGCTATTTATAAGCCTGCCTTCAGTGGGATGACCTTATTAATTAGATTGGGGGAAGGCTGAGGGATGGAGAGATGCTCATTTCACAAGACCATTGACATGCATTTCAGTAAGTGATGATTCTCCTTCACAATATGCTCAAAAAGACTGTCAAATAAAGCAGAAATCTGGGTCAGTTTGCAGCAAGAAAGAAAAAAGCTATATCCATGCTGTCTGCAGGACCCAAAGCATAACTTGTTACAAGGTACTTCTGCTGCCACATGTCCTTGATCATGCCAACGAAGCCCAAACCCTTTGTTCTCTAAATCCAAGAAAAGGAAAGAGCTTTACCACTAAATCTTCTAAATCGAACTTTAATGAAATCACCACCTCCCTCCATTATCCTGCACACCCCTAATACAGGAAGGCTAAATCCTCATATTCTGTTTCTTATGAAGTCCAAAGAAAGCAGAAGGGTACTCTTCTCCCCCTCGTTTACCCCACATGCTTTATTTTCTCTCCAGTGTATTCTGGGAGTGGAGTTTCACCTGCCAAACTCGTTTCCTGTGCCTCACTAAAGCCTGTGCTGCTCTGCTCCCTCCCCACTGCATTTAATTGGCTCCCTGAGCCGGGGTGCCCTGCTCTGCTGCCTCTGAAGCCAGCCCAGCACCACTGCCAGCTCCAAAAAGTGAGTACCTGGGAGCAGGAGCAGTGTCTTATCGCTAATACATCCGTCTTGGCAGCTGTGGAGCTGCTTCTCTGCTATCTGTTTAACAAATCAGGGGACTGGTTATTGTGCAGGCTTATAATAAGAGCTCCTCTGTGCCAAGAGGCCAAAAGAAATTCAGCTTTTGTGTGAGGTGTTTACTTTTATCAGAATAACCTCCTGACAGAATCTCATTCACCGCTGGCATCCCAAGTGGCAATTAAATTTTTCATCTTGGGTGGGGAAAAGGAAGCTTTCAGCAAATCCTGCCTATTCATGGATCTGTGCAATGCAAGACAATTTTGCAATGCAGAGAAAACTACAGACCCCACTTCTGTGTCCCTCTTTGCATAATCCTATACAGGTATTTAATATCTCATCCAGAAATGATGTATATCTTTATGTGACAATTTAATGCTCATCAGTAGCCCAGGAGTACCAACTCCTCCACCTCTAGGCAAGCAGACAGTGCTTGTGAAGGGCTGGCTGGAGATTGTACATGGGTAAAATCTGACTTGAAAATAATAAGGGCAAACCACACAGCTCATGTACTCCTGACTGTCAGTTTTGTAATTAGTAACAGATTTTCTATGCAAACACCTGTGAGGTACCAAATGGGTGTCTGTTGGGTATCAGACTGGGATTGCCTGGTTCATTTTGGACACCAATTTAACAAATCCTTGCAGAACTAAAATCTCTTCGCCCCATGAAAAAATAATGAGTTAAATGTCTTATTAATCAGCCCTTGGCTGTTTATGTTCAGTACATTGCTCCTTCCAAGCACACTACATGACTGTGCCCCACAGCAGGGGTGCATTCAGTAAGAAAAGTTCTGTCACCCTTCTTGTAACCCTGACTTATTGAAATACATTCCTGGCTGAGTGCACGATGACATATTTCTAGTCTTAAGAACATTTTTAATCACAACTACTTCAGGTATTTTAAGTTTCTGGTTTTTCTTACTTTGTAAATAAGAGTAATCAGGCTAACAAGGTTTTTGCTTCCTTAATCTTGTATGCTGAATGCCAGTTTTTAGGATTTAGACTTAATGGTTCCTTGGTCCAAAACAAGGGGTTTTTTTTACTGTCTTTTTTTTTTTTTTTAATTTTTTTTTTTTAAGGCACTCTGATTCATTCAATCATCAAAAGCAATTACAGAGATGAGTTACACAAGAGTCACTGGTGCTAAAAATATGTTATTGGTCAGGACTGCTCTAACAATACCCATGCTGAGTAATTTAGTGCTCTCCTTAATAGACACAGACTTCCAGTAAAAAAATCTTCCAGTTTCATCACTACTGTTGTGATGGTTGGGGTCTTCTTAAACCTGGTTCCACTCAGTCAAGCTTCATGGGATGAATGTTCTTATTTTCATTCAAAGTAAACAAGTTTGAGCAGTGATTTTTTTTTAATTTTTTTTTTTTTACTGTATCTTGAATCTGTATATCTTTGATGCTCCAGCAACAGGAAGTTACACAGGTTTGAGATCTATGTCCACAGAACAAAGGTGGAACAACAAACCTTGAAAACTGTGGGGAGAAAAACTGTGACATTTGTGAGTAGAGTCTCCATCAAATGTCCAAGGCAGCAAGGAAGGAAATGAAAATGACAGTGGCTTGGGAGAAGGCAGAGGAAAGTCAGAGAGGAGCAGAGGGAATAAGAGGAGATGGAGACAAGATGCAACCCCTCTGTGTGCACCTTTGAAGGTATCAGAACGCTCATTTTACAGGAGTCAGTCCAGCTTTTTGCCAGAACCACAAAGCAGCCAGCCTTCCTTCCAGTCCTGGTGTCCACATCACCTGTTCTGAGCATTTCCACAACCTGAAAGTGCTAATTACTGGGCCAGTTTCAGAGGAATGCAAGCATGGGTGTGTGGTACTGAGCAGGAAGGCAGCTGCATCACCACAGGCCCTACCTCAAAATAAAGCCAGGATATTGGGATACTGCTGGCACTTCAGCTGCTGAAATGCAGCTGTGTGCAGGTCTGGGCTCTTCTGCAGTGTCCTCAAACTTTGCTCCTTTTGGATTAACAGATAACACAGGCAATATGAAAACTTTATTACCAGTGACACTGTTAAATCGGATGACAGATTGTACCAACATATTAACAGTGAAACCTCACTGAGATTAATGGCTGTATTTCCCAGGGAGCTAGCTTGGCTCTGCATTTCAGGAGCTCTTCTTTCCACCAAGCTCCACCCTCCTCTTTCAGAAAAGCTGAGCAGGTAACTGTCTGCAGAAGCCTTCTGGCTTAGCCTCAGCTATCCTAGCAGCAAGCAAGCCCCTGCTGGAAAACAAAATCTGCACTTTGTATCAGAAGAGCTTATTCTTTACTAGAACTACAGAAACTGAGGGGCAAGTCCTGCCACGGCAGTTTACAAAGCTGTTCCCACCTAATCCTTTGGTCACTGCTGGCACAGGGGAAGAGCTGGCAAATGGGACTGAGAGCCATGAACAGTCAGACTGAGCCTGACATGCAGCCGTGCCACGATGCTCACACTTCCCTCTGGTTACCTGGCAGAGGCGACACGTTTAGCTTGGGAGATGAGTTACAAACCATGGCACAGCTGCCAACAGATCCTGTCTGTCTCAGTCCTGCCATGGAAGATGTTGACACTGGGTATGGATTATTTGTCTAAACCCATGGTTTGCTTTGGTGTGCCTCTACTACTCGCTTTTGTTGAGGGTTAGAACCGTTCAAAATCCCACTGCAAACAAGATATTAGAAGAATAGCTTGAATAGAACTTAATATTCTCCTAATTCATGCCCTGATTTGTACTATACAAGGCAACACTACAGAAATACAGAAATACGTTTGACATGGTCCCTTCATTTAGTGAAATAACCTTTGCTTGGCAAAGTTCGGTTTGAGTAGGTAAGACTAAGGCATAGAGACAGGGAAATTCTGCCTGCCAGGTTATCACAAGCAGCCTGGCCACTGTAACCCCTCGATTTGGAGCGGAGTAAATGATCCCATGTGCAGCTTTACGTGACAGCAAAGCCCCGGCGTTTTGCTGTGCCCTCCTGCGCCACGCCGGGACGGACCCCATGGGCGGGTGGGTGAAGTCACCCGGGTCCGTCTGTGCCGAATCCCTTTGTGGAAAGGCTCCTACAGCTCCCACACTGGGAGGAAGAGGCGCCTTGCCACCGCCAAGCCCTCCTCTGCGATGGACGAGCTGAGACAATGGCGATTGAACCACAGTCCCCAAGAGCCCCGCCGTGCTGCTCCATCCCCCTGCGAGGCTGCGGGACCAACTGCAGCCAGGCCCTGGGCACGGCCAGCCCCGGCACCGCCGCGGCCCCTGCCATCGCTTCTCCGGAATCCCGGCTCGGCCGGGC
>VXAC01006272.1:489782-510261 GCA_013399225.1 Rhipidura dahli
CCAGGGGGTGCGAGTGGGTGGGGGTGAGGAGGGTCTGCGGGGCTTTTGTTTGTGTGTTTGTTTATTCATCGCCGCCGTGAAATGGGTGAAGGTTCGCGCATCCGGCCGTGTGTCACAGCCGCGCATCGCGGCGCTCCCGCGGGGCCCGACCTGTGGCTCCTGGGCCCGGCTGGGTCAGCAGCCGCCGGCTCCGTGTGCCCCCGCGGGGCGATGGAGCTCCTTGTTCTGCTGCCTCCGACGGCGCATTGAATAGCATGGTCTGGGTTGGAAGCGCACTAAAGCTTGTCTCATTCCACTCCCTGCCATGGGCAGGGACACCTTGCGCTATCCCAGGTTGCTCCAAGCCTTGTCCAACCTGGCCTTGGACACTTCCAGAGATGAGGCAGCGACAGCTTCTCTGTGACAGGGCCTCAGCACCCTCACAGGGAAGAATTTCTTCCTGGTATCCAAGCTAAATCTATGCTTTTTCAGCTTAAAAATCAACCCTCATTCATCTTAAGATGCTACTCGTGTTCATGGCGGGGTCGATTGGGTAACTGCAATCGTGATTCTTGACTAAACATCCGTGGGTTTTTGGTTCTTCACTGCCCAAAGTCCAGATGCCAGGCCCATAGCTGTTGATGGACAGCTCATCCCTGGGTGAGGCCAGCTTCACAGTGGCTTCCCTGACCAGGTACCTGCTGTGGGGCTGCCCTGCTCTCCGTTCACCAACTTGCTCAAGAAACTAAAATCTAAATACTAAAAGAGAAATAAAACTGAAAGAGAAAAATATGAATGCAGTCAGATGTGGTTTCTGTGCTAGCCCTCACCTCGGTTGGCTGGTCCCTTGCCACTGAGCTCAGATGTGCTGCAGCAGCTGGAGTGACTTGTGATTGCTGCCCACTCTTTGCTGGAACTGCTGCCTTTTGTACTTGCCAGAAGGCTGGGGAGGTTTTGGGGAGGACAGTGGGATGCACAGACACTTTTTTTCCATGACCCAGTCTATGTATGATACCAGAGCTGTTTGTGGATTCTCAGAGTATTGCAGCTTTCCTTTTATCTTTAGTATCGTGCTGTAAGTACATGAACCTTCACACAGCGTGTGATTTCACTGATATTTCCAAATAAGAGAACTGCTGCTGCGATGATCTGAATTATTTCTGTGCCTCAGATGCTCGGTGATAGTAAAGATTATGTGAACAGTTACAAACTACAGCTAGATACTGTCAAATCCAGGAAGGAAGGTGGCCTAGTGCAGAGGAATATGGATCTACTTTTATTTGAATGAATTTGTAAAGAGGAAATATCAGCCAATTTGGTTAAAGCAAGCAAGCTTTCTATAAATCCTTTAGTTTCTCTTCAAAATCTAATCTAAGTGGTTGTCAGGAGAATGTAGTGCAGATCTGTTTTGACCTGCTTGAAATTTTTTTTTTTCCTCTTGAAAACAAAAAGCCTAGATAACATCCTAGATCCTGAAGCATATATTTAGATAATGAAGCAATTTTTAACCCCATTTGATGTATGCTACTGCCAGTTTTGTGGAGTTACACCCACCTTGTTGCAGTTTCTCCTGCGCTGTTGTTTGTGGTTTATTAGGTCTAAATGGCTTCTCCTGCTGCTGGAAAACACAAAGGAAGAAAGACACAAGGAGGGGGAATGTGCTTTTAAGATGGTAAAAGGAAGTATGAGGTCTTTTGAGCTGAATAAAGGAAATATACTTCCTGAAAAGAGTAAAAAAAATCCAGATCTTTGAGGCCATTATCAGTGCTTGCTGTTTTTACTGACATTTTGCTTCATGCTGAAAACAATAATTTGTTCAGCAGATGGGAATCATCAATAAGGCAAGATTTTATTTCCCTTCTGCAGTTTGGGGTCTAAACTTGCTGTGATGCCAGACACATGACATACAGACATGTGCAATAGATCTGAGGTTTTGTAATTTATTTTTCTAAACTGGCTTTGCATGCAAAGACAAAGCATTAAGAACTCTTGGATTTTCTTTCTGCTTTGTCTCTCACATCCTGTCTTCTCTGAATTCTGGAATCTCTGGGAAACATACAGCCTCTGCTCCTTGGAAATGAATAGGAGCTTGAGCTTAGAGTCTCTCACAAAGGATGGATCAGTCTGTATGCTAAATATTTAAAATATTTAAAGTATTTCAAGATCAAAGATCAAGTAGTGTGAAGGGAGGGATATGAGTTTCCTCCCTCTGGTTTTAAGTTGTCATATGTCTCTCTCAATACCTCTTTTCTGCTTATATTGGGAATGTGTTCATCAGAAGTTGTTTGCTTGCTGTGAAACTCTGAATCTTGGACTTCCTTGAGCAGATCCTGAGCATTGAGAATTTAAATTGTGAAAAGGAACTCACAGCTCAGTTCAGTGTGAAAGGATTCTGCGCTCCCGGCTGGCTGCAAGCAGTTCTCAGTCTCTTAATTTCAGAATTTTCATATTCTGGTATTGAAGGCATTAATATTTTATCTTGGGTATCTTGGATTGTCAGTATCTTAAATGGAGAAGTATTTTTGCATCCCTGTGAGACGTGCTGCATATCCTCTGGTTAAATGACTCTAGTTTCACCAGATCTGCTATTAAAGAATGCATTAGAGATTTGCTAGGGAATCAAAAGGCTTCAATTAGAGACATTTCCTGTAAACTGTAGTCCAGTTCAGTGGGACTTCATCAGACTGTCCTGCATTTGATAATAACCTTAATGGCTGTGTTATAGAGAGCCTTTGTTTAGGACTAAACAGCATCTGAATGTTCTTTATTGAGCTTCCACTTTTGGGAAGGTGAGTTTATAATTCCCACAGTTATCTTTTCCAGAAGAGGTAAACATGACCTGTAGATAGGAGGAAGAACAATGTCCCTGTGTTTCAGTATTCATGAGGCAGGAAACAAGAAGCATCCATTGTTGGTGATGGCATGGGGTTTGTTTGTTTATTTGTTTATCTTTAAGAACAGAGCTGTTTTTGCTTCTAGAATGTAATTCTGCTACCACATTCTTCTGCCTCTGTGTTGCAATGTCCTACGTGTCTATAACTGCAGGAGTATGGGACTGACTTTAACAGTGTGTGCCAAAATAATTTTTCTGTTTTTGATGAGCACGTCAGTAATGTCACAGAGCAGCTATTTTCAAAATTATAATCTGTTTCTTAAGACATTAAACCTGAACTGTCAAGCTGGAAATGAAGCCAGCTCAAGAGAAGCACTGGCTGGAATTATTGCCCTTCCAGCCACCTCGTTAATGATCCTCCCTCTGAAGTTGTTCCTGATAACATTTATAAATAGTTAATTATCAAAGGGCACAGGGGAATAACTAAAACTTTGTTCTACTAAGAGTGTTGCCTGTGAGTAGTGCTGAGCAAATGTTTTCCAGTGTTTGGCTTCAGGGTCTGCAGCCTGTTGCAGATGATCCCTTCCAGATGGGAGTCCTGCAGGTCCATCAAATGTACAGCAAAGTTGGTGCTGGGACACTGTCAGACCCATTTCTGCAAGGCAGAGGTAAAGCTGAACTCTTCCCCTCCTGCCAAAACACCCTGGTGGTGTTGGTGTTATTGGTGTAAACACAGAGGTGAAGGGGATGGGTGAGGTGTTGCTGATGCTGGAGTTCTGCTGCGGCTGTGGTGCTTTGAGGCATTCTTGTGCTGCCACAAACAAAACAGGGGAAAAAACCCAACTCTGTATGTAGGTAAGAGCAAGGATAGATTTGTTACTGCCTCTGTGTTCTACTCTGCAGCTAATAACTGTCTTTAAATTAGTGAGAGGAAGAGGTCCTAATTTCTAAAGTGTTTGTTCATAATTTTAAAATCCAGCATTACCCCTAGATCCAATGTGGTTACTTTAGAAAGATGCCATGTGTATTTTCTACTAAAAAAAAAAAAAAAGGGAAAAAAATTAAAAGTAGTCTGATGTTGCATAATAGAAGATCCCATTAGGAGGCTTCACTTATTTATAAATTTTTATATGATAATAGTATCTTATATAGAAATTTGGAACAACAGAAATTATAAAGCTACTACAGAGTATAAACTTACTCCTTTTGGTTCTTCAGGTTTGAGTTTGTTTGATTTTTTTTTTTATTTTTTATTTCTTGTGAGACTTGCAAGGTACCACCACAGAGAAATGTAATGATATTTTAGATGTGATAAGTGCAGAGTTTCCCATGACTTTGAATTTATGGAGTTGGACAAGGGCAGCCCAAGCCTGGCCGCTCGCTGAGCCAACAGATGCTTTTATTTTTAAACATTTTCCTAACTTGGAAGCAGAACTGAGCAAGCTGAATGTTCCATCTTTAGAGGATGCAGAGATGGTGTTCAGCAGCTGTTGAAGACCTACAAACACTGGGGAAAAAAATAGTTTTCCAAATATTCTGCAAGCCTTTGTGATGACAGTGTCATTGTCCTCTTGGAGAGGACAGCAAGGTGCCATTTGTCGCTGACAAAAGAATTGCCATTTTTAACCTGCAGGGTTGTTAATTTGCTAACAACCATTTATGCCCCATGTCTGTGAATTAAATCCACATTTTCCTTAGCCTTTGTACTAGTAACAATTGAAACTGTTTCTTGAAGTTGCCACAGTTTGGGGAGGGATCATGACACTGTGTTATTTTCCCAATGCTGCTACATTTTCATGTATCAGTTTAGAAAAAAACAGTTTACAGGTTGCTTAATAAACCAGACAAGAAAACCCCGTGAAATATCTCAGAAGTCTGGAACTGCTTATGCCAGCTGTAAGATTTGGGTTGGATTTTTTTAGTTGTTTGTTTGTTTTTCCCTGGTTTGAGGTTGGCCAATGTTTTATGGATGTCATAAAAACAGGACTCGTTTTGACTTAAACCATGGGGGACGTGGGGAAGGACCAAAGTTTGTCTAACAAGCTTTTTGTATAAATCTGGGTAACAAAGCTGCTCTCAGTTCTGATCATACAGACATGTTCTGTATTGCTTGTGAAGCTGTTCCTGGCTTCTTGGATACCTGACTAATTGTCACTGCAGAGTTTTAGAATAGTCTGGAGTAAACTGGAATTATTGGTGAAGGATAATCACTTTTCTGGGACTGTCAGCAGTGCTGGGATAACAGACTGGAGCTGGAGAAGTTCACAGCTTTCATGTGACTGTTGCATGTTGGTGTGTGCTGTCTTTCACAGGTGTTCCTATACAGATTTAAATTGCTGAGTTTCACAGAAACAGCTCAAGTGTTTGGGGTTTTTTTTAAATATACTTAAATGGAACGTTTGCATTGGCAAGTTCTTCTGAAACTTTCTCAGGTTTCATCATATTCTGTTCAGCTTGCATGGACTGTGTTTCATGTGATTGATGGTTGTTAGAATGTTTGAAAATTCTTAGAGAAAAAGGTGGAATGTCTGTGGCAAACCTCTTGAAATGCTTCCTCTTTGGAATTGACCATTAGAGTCTCTTTTCATCATCTATGTGTAGTTTGCATCCTGGTAAAAGGTAGAAGATTGGAAAAAATGAGCCACTTCACATTCCAAACACAAATATTGCTTGCTATAGGAGTCAAAAAGTCAGTGTTCAAGTGTTCCAAACTGGAATACTGCTGCAATGTCAAGACCTTCTGAAAAGAAGAGTAACCCATGACAGCTACGATGAACTCCATATTTGAAGAGTAATTCGAGTTCTTGCTATGTGTTTAAATAGGAAATAGTTCATTCTTCATCTGACCAAACCATCAGAAAAGAGGGAGTCTGACTGCTCTGTGTGAAGTCTTGGTTAAAGATAACCAGCCCCTGCACCAGGCAGTCACAGGAATTTATTTAACGTGTGCTTCTGGTGAGAGACTTGGGAGAACTTGCAATTTAAATCACAGGTGCTTTGAACCTGTTTGCACTTATAATTCTTAACACTGCTGGGTTGGAGGTATTCCTTCCTTTCCTTCATCACACTCAGAGAGATGCTTTAGTAACTTTCCTAAAAGTACTTCTTAATTATTCAACAGGTTCATGAACCACCCAGCTCCAGCCAACAGCCGCTACAAACCCACTTGCTATGAACATGCTGCTAACTGTTACACACATGCAGTAAGTACCTTCTGGCTTCTTTTCCTTCTTTTTTTTTTTTTTTTTCAGTAAATTTTTGTGGGTTTGGGTTGCTAAATGCTTACCTTTGCCTCACTGTGTTCGTATCTACAGCCTCTTTGGGTTTGTGCATATAAGCTTTAGCTGTAACAGTCCAGAAAAAGGGATGATTGGTAATGTTCTGAATCTCTTGGAGCTCCAGATACTTCCTAAGATTCCTTTTCACCCATGTTACAGGTCATTAACTTGATACTTTCCCTCTGCTCCAGTCAAAGGATGCCTGCAGTAAAGGGGGTAGAGGCCACTACTGGTGAGCCTGCAAGGTGGATTTCCCAGGCCTGTGCTGACATAATATTGTGCAAATTGTATACTGGAAGTGCAAGAGGGATTTATCCATGCGGGAAATGGGAAGGCTTCATCAGACTGTTTGTGGGTATGAGCTACAGGGGCTGCAATGGTTTAGTTCTAATCCTTACTTGACTCTTCAAGAAATCTGCTATTTTGCAAGAGGCCCCAGTGATGCTGACAGCCCTGTTGAAATCCAAGTCTGTCTTTATTTTCTTAATGTAAGGACTTGTTCTGGATTTGAGTATATGGTGTTCACATAAAGAATAACAAAAGCAGTCCTCTTTGATTTGTTTTTTCTTTTAGTAATTAGGAAGTTTAATTTGCTGTCTGGAACTTTGAAAAGGACTTAAAATGTGGGTTTTTTTGCTTTTTAAGATAGCATTTGCCCTTTTATAAAAGCAGCTTGTGCTTCTCCTTAATCTCTCAACTCCAAACATCTCAAGTATGTTTGACTTTGTCCTCAGTCTGTTATCTCCAGTGTGTCTGAGTGAGCTGCAGATATGAAAGCTCCAAGCAGTGCCCAGGACTCTTCAGTTCTAGAAGGAGCTCTGTTCTTAAGGATCCCTTGTGTCTACTTCATAAATAACCAACATACAGCTCCATGGTGCTGGTAAAAGCAGAATCACCTTGGTTTTGCATATAGAAAAGTTCACTGAAGCTCCTGTGTTCTTCAGCCAAGGGTCTCATGTACAGCATTATGTAAATATATGCTTATTTGCCTAGGGAATGAAGCAACATTCTGTTAGTTAGCACAAATATGTAGTTTATCTAATAATCCTTGTGCAAATCTTGTTTGCTCTGGCCAAAAAGTTAGATTTCAAAATATCTGGCAGAGAAATTGCTGTGCTTGTTAGCAATTTCAGCTTTCACCTAGTTGAAAACCAGGCATGTTTTACTCCTGGCTGTCAGCACGAGGTGACAGCCAAGATGGATCAGTGTTTTCTGGTAGGCTGCACTTTGTGGTGGAGCTGTCTAATTACTTTCTGAATAATTACTTCCGAGCAGTCAAACTACCTGCTAAAACCTACCATGAGCTGATAAAATAAATATGCAATAACTTTTGATCAATATTTAAAGTTCTGAAATGGGAGTCTAGGCTGGGAAAGCACAGAAGAAGCCTGAGGGGAATGTTTTCATCTCCTTTGTCTTGCAGACTTACTAAATGTTAGATGGTCAAATGGCTGAGTGTTTGCTGCTAGATTACAGAGTGAGTTTTCAATTAGATATTGATGATTCTACAAAACAGAGTTCAGCAATGGTTTTCCAATATATTTTTATTCCAAACCTTTATTCATAATTCAGGAAGCAGTCAACTTCTACTTTATGAGTGTGGCTGTACTTCTCAGTAGGTATCCCATCTGGTTTTGGACTTAAAAATACACAGGAATCAGTTTAGGCAGCTGCTTAATAAAAAAAAAAACAAACAAGCAACACAAAAACACGGATAAAGGAGGGTATAGAGTCCCAGGCACAAATTTTTGGTACAATACTTAAAAGGTAACTTTGTGTGGCATGGTAAGGTATCTTCAAATTTCTAAGACTATTTTAAATGTCTTGCCTTTTTTTTTTTTAGCTTTAAATGAAGCACTGACTTGCCTTCAGACACTGTGAGACAGGAATGGCAGCAAAGTAGTTGAAAACAGGCAGAAAAAACCTGTTCTCTGTGTTTAGAGGAACAGGAAGGAAACAGTGCATGAGAAATGCAGGGGTTGTAAGAATTGGAGGGGAGAGGTGGCTCTTTTGTCATGAAGCTTTCTGATGTGTGTAAGGTTTATCAGACAAAAGACAGACCCTGCTGTGTTAAAACCTCAGAATTTAGACGTGGCTTGCTTTTTACTGCTCCAAATGTTTCTTCCAAGTGCCTTAAAAGGAGTAACTATTCCTAAAATGATTTATAGTCTGTATTCCAGGCTGGGTTTGTGAAGTGCATGGAAAAACAGAAGTAGTATAAATATTTTAAAAATGAGACTTGGAGCATTTAGAAGTCCACTTGAACATGGAAGAAGGGGTCATCAAAATTTCAGAAGAGCTTTCCCAATGAAAATGTCTCTATCCCCACTGACTGGAATAAGCAATTTCTCTGTGTTGCACAGCCCAAGTTGCTTGTGGGCCTCCCACTCCATGTTACTGGTCTCCCAAAATTAGGGGAAAATTGAAAAGTAGGGAGAGATGGTGGCAGGAGTGCACTCCTGGAGCAGGCAGCTGGAGATGGGCACAGCCCTTCATGGTTCCCTCTAAGTGCCACATTTTTTTGGGGGGTGTTTGTCAGCTTTCCTGATCTTTCTGTTACCTTCCTTTCCAGAAGGAAGTGCTTGGAGCATCTTTGTGCCCTTGGTGTTTCCCTCCCAGGGAGAGGCTGGTGAGACTGCAGCAGCAGCACCACGCTTTGCTGCAGTGGCTCGTGCATCAAAGGGCACTGTTGCTGCCTGCATGATGTGCAAGGAAAATTAACTTCATTTTTCCATGAATGTTACATACAAAAAAGCAAAACTTCCAACACATTTTTAAAGCTCTCCGTGGTGGAGATTGTCTAGAGAATTATGGAAAGAATACAGGTAAAATACTGACCAATGGAACAGTGCCCTGAACAGCCCCAGACAGGTGGAAGGTACTGGATAGTTTGCTCTAAGTTGGTAACAATGAGTGTAATTTCCCTGAAGTAACCCTGATCAGGTTCACAGCTTATTGTGTCAGCCTCTTTCCTTGTGCCTTAAGGCTTTTTGCTCATTGTGACAGCAGAGTTTGTGGTAGTTGGTTTCCCAAAATACATCACATGGGGGTTGTGCTGAAATCTGTTCTGAAAGATTCCCATCTATAGCTGTAAATAATTATATTTTAGTCCTTTATCTTCCTCCTTATTGCAAAGAGCTTTTCACTTCATTCTCTCATTTTGTTCTGGCATTTCTCTAGAAAGCTTAGGAAACTGTTGCCTTCTCTCTTGTTCTGCAGATCTCTCTTCCAGCTCCACTTCTGATTCAGCCAGGATTAATCAAGGCGCTAAAATTAGTAAATTGGCACATCACAGTTCTGGGTTTGCTCACAGTACATTAAGTTACTGGGTTTGATGATACTCACTTGGAAGACTTGCACTCCATGATGACATAAGAAAAGATTTTGTGACTTGTAGCTGGAGTTTTTTTCAAGGAATATTGGCAACTAAGAAATGCTTTGTCATGCTGTAAAATGACACAGCACAATCCCACTCATTCTGTTAGTTCTGATTCTCTGACTGCTTTTTTGGTAAATTCCCCTCCTTTTAAAGGTCTGATTGATGGCTTTTCCATTCTGAAAACTGGATATTAAATGCAATTCTTGTACAAATGAGTTTTTTCAAATGAACGTGGGAAAATCTGCCATTTTTTATGAACTAAATTTTGTATTTCTTTTGTAAGATGGGTAAAGCCCACTGTATCATATGTTACATGTTATGGCATCTAAAGAACTTTATCCAGTTGGCTGGAACAGCAGGGTATAATTTCTGGATTTTGTATTTCATCTAGCTATTTTTGGGAAAAAAAAAAATAAGAGTAATGAAACATCTCTTGTTTTGTCAGACTGTTCCCATGGGGTCAGGCACAGAGGGGAAAGTGTTTCCAAAAAAGAACACTTAGAAAAAACAATCAGTCCTTCTCATGGAACACAGTGCTGTTCCCTGTGAGAGGTAGAATTGTTCTTTAAAGCCAGGACAAGGCAAAAAAGGGATTAAAGTCTTCATTCATGTGCTGTACTCTTGATTCTGAAGGTGCAAAGGGAGACGTGATAAGAGAATTGCATCTTTGTTTCAACCATCTTACTTTGTACACAATAATTACTGGAAGAGTGGTTGACACTGAACCTTGTGTTGGTCTGAGCATCCCATGTCACAGCTTAGCTTGTGAAATATTTATTGGAGGAGTTTAGTGAGAAGCTGGGGTGTCTGTGTAAGAAAGGCAGGTTATTCTGTGTGATATCTAACCCTTGTTTCCAAAGAGGGCTCCTTTCCTAAGAAATGGTCTCTGTCAAGAGGCCCTGGGCTGTTACAGGGAATTAGTAGGAAATTGGTATTTTACCTGGTATTTATGGCTACTTAATGTCTCTGAAACCTCTTAGTTCTCTGTCAAGTTTAGTCAAAACTGAAATTGCACTGAAAATGGGGAAGGAAACTGAGGAATGTGAATGCAGCAGGACTGCACAGTGGCTACAGCACCATTTCTGGAGCTGAGTATCCTCCTGCCCCCTGCAAAAACAAGCAGCTGCCACATCTCATCAGCTCCTGGCTGTCCCAGGGGCTCCAGCCACACTCCATTCATGCTGTGTGTCCTGTGGAAAACAGGAGTGACTGGTCTCCTGAGGAGTGACACATTTCAACCTTCCCTGAGTTTGGGGGCTATCCAGGATGTGTGCATGGAAACTTAGGGTTGGTGATAAATGAGAAGCCAGGCTGGCAGACTATTTCTGGCCTTAAAGTGCACGATGTCAACTTCCATAGTTTCATTACAAAGCTCAGGAAGTGTTTTCACCTCTGGTCCCAATGCTGTGAATGTATCAATGCCATTCTTTTCATTTCCACGGCTCTGCAGCTTTTGGAATACACTAAATTTTGCAAGACATTAGGAAATTTAATAGTAATGAAGCTACAGCTTCAAAGCCAGGAGGAAAAGTCACTTGTTCTTTGTTGTTATTCTCAGGCTCACCAGCTTCTTCTCAGATCCATTCAGTTTGCTCTGCATCCTGTGCACTGAGCAGAACCTGGATTTCCTCTGCTCTGTAATTAGATAAAGGACAGACAGGTCAGGCTAGACTGAACTTTGCAGTCTGAGCTATCAAACCTGTAATGCAAAGTGGCCAGATTTGTTTAAACATTGCTTGTTCCTGGCTTTATTGTTTAACATATGAGACTTGGGTTAAATTACCAAGAATTTAACCTAAGAAGCTTATTTGCAATTCAAGGGAACAAGTCAACATCTTAAGACATGATATAGTGCCTGGGAGGGAGTTTGTGCAGAGTTTGTAACAGAAGCCTGACAAAGATTGCCCTTGATAGTGGAAGGAGATGGTAGAAATGTCTGAGTCAGTGAGCTCTCTTTAAATACTTGTTGGACATAGGGTGGTTTTTAGGGGGTTTGGGGTTATTTTCTCCTTTCCCTCCATTTTCTTTTTGCCTTTTCCTGAAGGAGATAGAGGTACATTGTGTATTTTACTCTGGAAAGGAGTGTAGTTTTAAATGTATGTGAAGCCTGCAGCCACTTCTTGAGATGTTTCATGCAAGTGTGGTAATTCCATAATGATGTTTGAAGAGGGCCTGTTTTGGAAGAAGTGAATTAAATATGTTGAGAGGGAGGTGGGAAGGAAAACAGAGCTGGGTACACTGCATTAGAAGAACATCTCTGTGCGTTAAAAATCTATTCATGAGAGAAGTTTGTGGCTAATTTATTTATGATAGCTTAAACCCAAGTTCTGCAAAACTATTGCTTAATTCTTG
This sequence comes from Rhipidura dahli, assembly GCA_013399225.1. Classification (NCBI taxonomy): domain Eukaryota; kingdom Metazoa; phylum Chordata; class Aves; order Passeriformes; family Rhipiduridae; genus Rhipidura; species Rhipidura dahli. The sequence continues at coordinate 501,604 of VXAC01006272.1, forward strand.
CAACAGCGCTTTGCTAAATGCTGAGTTTCTTTCATTTGGGCTTCAAGTTTATTTTGGTCTGTCTTGTGCTCTGTGTCTGTGCACAAGAGGTGGCTTAAATCCCAGCCTAGAGTAAGATGAACATGGTTTTAAAACATGAGGCAGAATGTGAAAATAAAACCACTGCTAATACTTACAAAATTAGATAAAAGAATTTGCTGTCATGGCTGGAGGAGTCAGTAACCTTCCCTGGCACCATGGCAGGAGAAATTTAGCAAAACCAGATCTAACCTATGCCTGAGACATTGTTGAATTTTTGGTGCTGATGTGTCAATGTAAAATTGAATGACTCAGCTCTCTCTGCCTGCTGGTGCTGCTCTGTGGGTGGCACAGACCTGACAGTGGCCTGTTGTTTTCCCAGTTCCTCATTGTTCCTGCCATCGTGGGCAGTGCCCTCCTCCACCGGCTCTCCGACGACCGCTGGGAGAAGATAACAGCATGGATGTACGGGGTGGGGCTCTGTGCCCTCTTCATCGTCTCCACCGTGTTCCACATCGTTTCCTGGAAAAAGAGTCACTTAAGGTGGTGCTAGAAAATGTTTCACTTTCTTGTGATGTGTCCCCATTGGGTTTCTTAGTCAAAACCAATTTCCCAGGAGGTTGGAGGGGTACTTTCCACTGAATCACCCTTGACTTTTTGGAAGTAATAGTGAGCCAAGCTCAGGTACCAACAAATCTGAGTGTCTGCTGCCTTGTCACAAAGAAAATGTGTTTTTGTAGGCCCTAGTGGCTCTTAATCCAGAAGCAGAAGGGGAAAAGCAAAATGGAAGTGGCTGATGGATAATAGCCCATTGCAGAAATGAAGACACTCTCTGGGACTGTGGCAGGCTCAAATGCTTTGAGGAGCACAGCTTTTGCCAAGAGAATACAATGCCCAGCCAACGAGCAGGAAACCTCCCTGGGAGCAAATAGCAAAACTGACATGTGATTCATTTTTTATTTTATTGTTTTGGTCCCATGTATGACCTCTAAATAATTCTGGGCCATAAATTGCGTTTAGCCAGTGGTCACTAAATAGTAACAGTGTCTGGATTAGGCAGAGTTGATGTGACAGGGGTGGGGTGCAAGGTGGGGTGGAGAAGGGGACAGGACTGGAGAAGTGCTCAGCTCTTATGTGTCTCAGTTCCTCCACATGGTTTGAAGAGGGATGGAGCTGATGATCTTTTGTTTTCCCTAAAGTAATTCCAAAGCATGTCAGAAAAATGAGATGATGCAAAAATCTTTCCAAAATAGCTCATGGTGACCTGTCCTGTCTCTCTCTGCCTAGGACCATGGAGCATTGCTTTCACATGTGTGACAGAATGATGATCTACGTCTTCATCGCAGCATCTTACGCACCATGGTAAGAAATGGGAAGCACAGCTGCAGAATCAAAGCTTTTCCAAAGTGTAAACAGTTTGTCATTGCAGTTTTCCAAAGTCTGTAGATGCCTTCTTGGATGCTGTGTTGTGACAGACATTGTGATGTCATCTCCTGGGCTTCACTGTACAGAAAGTGATGCTAGGAAACATCAGAAAGCAGTTTATTCACATTCCACACGCCTCAGTTCATGCTTTCCACCCATCAGAGCCAGCACCTTCTGCTTCTCTGTGGATAGAATGTCCCAGTTTTTGTTGCCCCATCATTCTGTAGTTAAGCCTCTCAGTAATTATTTGTTTTTATCAGTCCTTACTGCTTTTGTGCCAGTGTGGTCTGTTTCACTCATCACTTCTGTCTCTTGGAATCTTTGTGCCTCCAGGTTAAATCTCCGTGAGCTGGGACCTCTGGCCTCCCACATGCGGTGGTTTATCTGGCTGATGGCTGCTGGAGGAACCCTTTATGTATTTCTTTACCATGAAAAGTAAGAATTATTCTTTGCATTTAACTTCAAACTGAATAGTATCCTCAGGGAACAAGACCAAACTCTCTTTGTTTTGGAGATGAGCTACCAAGGTTCTCATCAAGTACAAAAATTGAAGTTGTCTCAGAGTTTTAATGTCACTGCTACTTACTGCAAGTGAAGGCATCTAGGCAGTATTTAAAGAAGGTACTGCCTGCAACTCTACAATGCAGAAATCAACACTAGTTTTAATTTTGTCATAAAAGACTGGTTATCTATCTGCATGAAAAGCTTTTTGAGTAATGACCCCATGCCAACACATAATTTAAAATGTTCTTTTTCTACTATTGAAGGAAATGTTCATCCTTTTGTACACCTTCTTGAATGACTCAAATCATTCCTTTTTAGGTATAAGATCGTTGAACTCTTTTTCTATTTAGCGATGGGATTTTCTCCTGCTCTGGTAGTGACATCCATGGTAAGGAATGTGACTATTAACAGTACAAACAAACAAAACATGCCTTTTACAACCAGCTTCAGTTCCAGTGCAACTCTTTCTTCTGCAGAGATGTTCACTTTAGTACACTGCAGTTGTAAATGTTCTCTGCAGAACAACCAAATACAACCAGTTATAGTTTGGATTTGTAGTTTACTTTTCAGTGAAACACTACCTTGTTTTGTTCAATCTGGGCTGCATTGTGTAGATAAAGAGAGCCTGGGTATCTCGGTGCACCTGAAAAGCATCCTACTGCAAACTTATTTATAGTTACACATTTTAAATAATTTTGATTAACCCTCTCTGCTGCTAATATAAACGTGACACATTTTCACATTAATGCCTTAACTGGCTGTATCAAAGTCACATCTAGCTGGGAGGAGCTGCATTGAAATCACACTTCCATGAAGTGTCTTTGTCTCTATGTTTGTCTGCTCTGCTGATGAAGCAAACCATCAAACTTGTTTTAGCTCTTGAGTTATCCCAGTATAACTTCAGTACTGCTATGGTCACATAGTATATAAACATGTTATTGTGCATTTCACAAAGAGTAATATAAATACACTGCATTGTTCATCTGTCCCACCCAAGATTTTCCGAGCTGTCACAGCCAGCTCCCTTTGCTTGGGGGAGAAGAACACTTTGTATTTTGTCCACAAATGCACTTTGCCCCTTTTACACCCTGCCCCTGACCTGTCCTTGTTCCCTGGCAGAGCAACACCGAGGGACTGCAGGAGGTGGCCTGGGGAGGTTTGATCTACTGCCTGGGTGTGGTGTTCTTCAAGAGTGATGGAGTGATTCCCTTTGCTCATGCCATCTGGCACCTCTTCGTGGCCACAGCTGCTGCTGTCCATTACTATGCCATTTGGAAGTACCTTTACAGAAGTCCTGCAGACATCATTCGTCACTTGTGAGATTGTGTGTATCTCTGTGTATCTATATCTATAGATACATAGAGATATATATATATAAAAAAGAATAATCTGCACTTGGCCTCTGTAACAGTATTATTTGACTTAAGGAATTTGGGGGAATTGGAAAAATTGCACAGCAAAACTGCACTGACTTTGGTAGTTCTGTGAACACAATTACTGTGAACTGATGTTTGTGTCCTGCCATTGCCCATCACATGGCAAGTGCTGTAAATAACCAAGATAACTGTACTGCAGTAAGCAAGAGTCCATTCCACGTTAGCAGAACTGGCTACCTGATGTTTACAAACAAATTTTGTATCCTAGTTTAATTTTACAATTTTTAACTATGTGAATTTTTCTAAATTAGGGATTCAAATGGTGAAGTCAGTGCAATAGTGAAAATGTAATTCTCTTGACCTGAAATTGGTTTCTATCACCTTTTCATGAGTCATTTCTTAAACATAAATGAGAGATAACTAACCTACTTTTACCACCCATTATCTTGGTATAATGTGACTTTTATAGAAAATTTTTGTGTTTTTTGTAAACTTTAAAAGTACATTTATTGAACTGAAGACACACAACTGTCATCTATGCAGCTACTCATGTTGCAAAATCTTGCAAGAAATGGTTACATTCCACACCCTGTCCTGATAAGTGAACATTGTACCTCTCCCGAAGGCTGTGCTGCAGGTGTAATTGTAATAACCACTTTTACAAACTAAAACCTAAATGTGATTCTGCTGAGTTCTAACATGGCAGCAATTCTGCTCAGTTACAGTACCACTGAACCAGACCTTAGGCTGGCTTTATTTGTGATGAAGAGCTGTGAGAGGAATAGCTGAGGTGATGTTTCTTCTCCAGGTTCCCAGCTGTACCCGTGCTGCCCAGGGAATGTCCCCCATCCAAGCCAGGGTCACTCATTTCCCCAGACCATGTGCACACATGTGACACTTGGGTTTCCAAACCTGACTGGTCCCACCAGCTTTGGGTGGGGTGGTTCTGCTGGGAAATCCTGGTGGGAGCAGCAGGCAAGCACTGCTGAGCACCTGGAGCTCAGGGTTCTTCTCAAGCACAGCCTGGCAGGGAGCAGAGCTTGGAGAACCTGGCAGGGTGTCACTTGTCATCCTGGGACTTCACACAGAGCCCAGCTGGTCTTTGTTGCTGTCTGTCTGTACAGGAAATCCAGCTGTGGTAGCAAGTCATGGTTGTAGAACATGTACTTTACTGACCGGAGTAGAAGAGTCATTGTAATCCTGTTTGTCCATTAATTGTATCCTGTCCCACTCTGTAATGAATGTCTTATATTAAGATTGACTTTATCCTTTTTCTAATTTACTCAGTTTTTCATGTCAGTATTTAAAAACAAAACCAAAATGCGTTGCCTTTTTCAGATTTTGTTCTGGATATTGCCTGTCTGCAAACAAAAAAATAGCAAGATAGGGATGTTTTAAAGGTCCTGTTTCACTTAGATTTGCCAGAGGGTTGCAAATTTTAGAATATTTACATTGGTATAGGGAATTTACCAGAGGGACAAACTTTAAATTCAAGACACTGAAGAATTGCTGTGTGGTGGTAGCAGGTGATCAGAGAAGTGGCAGCACCACAGCAAACTCATGAACTGCCCCAAAAGAGAGCAAAGGGAAGGGCTGGGCAGTGATTCTGCTACAAGTCTCACACATGTGGATGCCTCAGTTTTTTAACATTGTGTCTATTTTAATATTTTCCACTTTTTGTGAGTCCATATATTTTGTTGAAATGCAGTACTGTTAAAACCACTAAAATACATTTAAAGGTTTTCTGTAGTCAAAAGTGAAACTATTGCTTGAATATGTTTGTTTTAATTTTAAGTTAATTTTTCATGGCATTTGCTTTTTGGAGTGTTTGAAATGGTTTTTAAAAAATTTCAATTCACCAAAAATATTTTCAATTACTGTATTCTAGTCAATATGATATTGAATGTACTAGACTAACAATAAACATTTGGTGCAATTTGGAAACTCTTGTATTCTTGGTGGTTGGTTTTTTCCCCCCTCCATCACTTGGGCAGGGCCATCAGGGACTGACACTGTGGCTACTCCTGACTAAAGGGCACCTGAGTTGAAGTTCATGCCTGCTCAGCCAATGCTTTAAAAATAGTAGGAAAGACTGCAATCCAAATCATTCAGTTGGAAAAAACCATATTTCTGTCTAAATGTTGGTCTATTTAGAACTTGCTTTTCCCTTTTGCTGTTCTGGGTCAATTTTCTTATACCATTATATATTTAGAATTGTTTTTCAGCTTAGAACATTGGAATACATACTTTTGCTCCTATCCCTGGAGGAGTGTGATTGCACAAAATACAGACAAGCTGAAATAAAAATATGTTTCTGTCTGAAAAACAAGCATATCAATTAGTCTTTTCTTTTTTCCCCTCCATCTAATTACAACTCTCGTGGCTGATTCCTCTCAGGATAGCACTTTTTCCAGTAATGTTTGCTGCAGTACAGAGATGGGATTTCTTTGTCTTCCTGAGGCAAATGTTTTTAAAAGCACTTGCTTCTGTATTTTCTATGCCTCTAGGTTTTAGAAGTGCAACAAGTGGGCTGAGTCTAAATGAAGTGGTGATAGCAAATATTTCAGTTTTACAGATGGACCTTTCCAGAACATGTCTGGGATGCAGCAGGTACTTTGAATACTGGATATACTCTTGATCATGTTTTTATAACACACTACCCTGTGCATCAAAAAGTAATTCTGTTAAATGAAAGGCTTCATTTAAGGATCTTAGAGTGCTCTTGTTTGAATTGTATTTGTTTAAATTAAACAGTGAGGAATGCAAAAAGACAGTATTCATTTTTCATCCTGTTAACAAAAAAAGGTCTAAAAGCAGGCTGCTGTTCCAATCCTGTCTGCTCCACATTCCTCTTAATTATTTGTGATTATGGTAGAAAATTGTGTTGCCATCTCCCAGTTCTAGGTAAGGAAGTCCTTTCCAAGAGGCTTGAGTGGCTTTGTGGGAACCTTCCAACTCAGGATATTCTATAAAAGGCACATTGTTGGGACTGGAATGAGCAAGTTAAAGAGAAGATACTAAAATTTTTCTTTTTTTTTTTTTTTTTTCTTGCTAGAATATCCCTCCTGTTCAGAACCTCTACACAATTCTTTACTTGGGTCTGGTGTGTTTAGCCATGAGATGTTCCTGAAGGCCAAGCCTATCATGGTCACATCATGTGCTTGACTAAATCTTTTCTCTGTGCTTTGCTATTTTTAAAAAGCCCAGGACGTTGGGCTCTGCTGCTGATTGCTTTCACCCATCAATAGGTGCCATAAGGTTAAAGCTAAAAATAGTTGACAAAAGAGTGATCAGGATGGCACAGCAGAGCTGGCTCCAGGGTGTGGGTGCTTTTCTGCCTTCCCTTCCTCAGCCTCTGCCTTGGACCACGGTGCCCCAACAGCCAGAGGCTGCTCCTCATCCTGCAGCTGCTGGGGAGTGTTTCAGTCATTATTTGAATAAAAACACCAACCACTGTCACAGGGAAGGGAATGGATGTGAGATACCTGAGATGCTCTCTAGTGGCAGTTTGGGAGTGTTGGGATGCCTTTAACTGGGCATTCCCAGCACTGCCCAAGTGGCACAAGCAGCAGTGGTGTGGTAACTCTGGCCCTAGGGCTGAACACCCCCAGCCTGCTCAGCCTCAGGGCTGCTGTGAGCTTTGCAGCCTGCCAGGAGAATTCAGCACGGAGCACCTGTGCCAGGTGCCAGCTGAACACACAGGGAAGCTCCACTCACCTCTCTGAGCCCCAAGGGAAAGCAGAGCTCTCTTGATAAAGGAGTTTTCAGATTCCTGTTTGGGTAGTGTTTGGTGTTTTGTTACTGAACTGGGTGTCTGTCACCGGATTGTTCCCACCCCAGGCAGCCTCCTCCTGTGTGTGGTGAGCAGTGAGGGGGGCAGTGCCTGCTCCCTTGGCAGAACCAGGCTGCTTGCTCCTAAGGATAAGCTGGGGAGCCAAAATCCTGTTGCAAAAGGCTGGCAGAGAGGCCGGTTTTGTAACAGAAGTTACATCACTGCCTAATGAAGCTCGTGTGCTCTCAGAGGGATCTGTTCAGATGTCTCTGTTGCTTAGCAGCCCCAGCCCTGCTGGCATGGATTTGACCAAATCCTTTAGGTGCCTTTGCAAATCTCCCTTAAATTTTCACAGAGGTGAAAAGCTGTTGGTAGAGACTGACTGAATGAGGGGTTTTAGCTCCAGCAGGCACCTCCTCACTGCCTGCTGGGTGCTGCTGGCTGCCAGGAATGGCACAGAGGTGTGACCAGATGTGGCACGTGGCTCCTGTGACACAGCCAGCCAGCAGCTGGGCCATTCTCCAACAGGACATTCAGAGCAGCCCACAGGATGTTGGGATGGAGAGCTCTGGTTATTCTGGGTGTTGAAACACTGAAACCCCACCCTCACCACCTGCTGAACGTGGGGAACCTGTGGCACTTTTGGCTCCAACCAGCAAGGATTTAACAGCATCTTAAATGCTGAAGGATTGAACATCGTTGCTGTGGGAACTCGACTGTCTTTGATCAAAACCCATGAACAGGGGAAGCTCAGGATTGGTCCAGGAGGGGAATATGGATTTTATTTTTTTTAATATGTGCCTTAATACATGAATATGTTTGAATGGGAATGGCTTTTGTCTTGAAGCTGATGGTGGTGCTGAGAAGCTTAATCGGCCTTCTGCTAAAGCACTGAAAATAAAGATTGAAGGGACTGTGAGATATTTTTAGCCCCTCCTCTGCCTGCAGGCAGGATGGACTCTGCCTGTCAGTCCTGAGAGGCTTGTTCTAAAAAGCCTCTAATAATGGGGATTTCACAATCCTCCCAGGCAGTTTATTTCAATATTTCACCCTCTGCCCTCTTGATTTTTATTTTTTTCCTGCTGCCCAAGCACTGTTGTGTTTGCTGTACTTTAGCCTGTTACTCCTTGTCCTGTCTCCAGCAGCTCAGAGAAAATCCCTTCCAGGCAGTTTTTCTGTAGCTGGAGACTGTCACTTCTTCCCCTGCTTTCTGCTCCCCTAGATTTAAATAAACTCAGTCCCTTCAATCTTGCTTCCCTTCCACCTTGTTTGACAGAGCCAGCAGGGTGTTCCAGACTCCAGATAGTTTTCCCAGCTGATGTTGTGACACAGGAACATGAGAAATTAGTGACAGTGCAGAAGGAGGGAGAGGTGGAAGCAGGAGCTGTAGTTCTCTGTTTCAGGAGGAAAACATCAAGTGAGAAAATTACCTCTACCCCCAAACCAGCACACATAGCATCCCAGGAAGGCAGCCTTTCCCTCTTCTTAACACTTTTTGTTCTGATTATTGGTTTATTTTATTGTTGATGCATGAGTGGCGTTGTGGGGTTGTTTTTTTTTTTT